>VZRU01017851.1:1557-42916 GCA_013398155.1 Pedionomus torquatus | reverse complement strand
GGCTGGGGGCCGCAGGTCTCCCCCGGCGGCGGCTGCCCTCAGGCACCTGCCCCGCAGCTCCCGCCGGGAGAGGCCGGAGTCGCTGGCTGGTGGCTTGCTTCTGAAAAAAAACCACAAAACCCAACACCCCACCCCACCACCTTTTCCTCCTTCCCCCTCCGGGCTCTTGGTTCAAATGGTGTTTTTACCGGATGTTTTAAGAAGATCGTTAATCTGTAGTTTTCAGTTTATTTATAAATACGTATGGGTATAAAGGACGAGGTGACATAAATCTTCTCTGGAAGAACCCTCTGCTCTCTCTTGCTGAAGTTCCTGCCTGTGAGAAACGTAGCTGGCGAATGCTACCTGAATTTTGCATCACCCTAACTATTAAAGTGTGCTATTTTCCGTCAGCTTGACTTGAAGATTTGTCCCCCAACTACCAAGCGTTTTGGATAGGTAATGAAATTTACTCTAGCGTGTGGTTGCTGCTTAAAAGAAGACCTGAAATAAGATTGTTCTACTTCTTTTTTGTGTATATAACTGTCCATTAAATGGCTACTTGAAAGCTTCCCCAGATTACCTCTGTACTCGGTGCAGAGTTTGTTTTTCAACTGTGAAATGTGCATATTCTTTTTGGATTGGTTCCTACTTCTCTTAATTGTGTTGAGAAGTCCCATTAGTTTAGCTGGAGCTGTTTAAAGTGAGTAAGAACAACAGAATCTGCCCCTGTATGTTTTGCAACCTCCTCCAGCACTAAATGGGTTTGGCACTTACGCCATATGTGTATCCAGTTAAATTTGCCTTAAGCAGCAAGAGAGGAAAATCAGCTTTTTAACTTTGAAGTTGGGTTTAAAAACCAGAAGAGTGATCACAGTTTTGGGCCATTTCCCAACCTTAGCTGAAAAGACCACCTCAAACTAGAGGACGTGTTTTGGCTGGTTTCACTGACGGTAACATGTTTGTGGTGGTGCTGCCTGAATTTGGAGTTTGTGTTGAAGTGATCTGAGAAATGAAGGGAAAGTGGAATCTGGCTCTGAACTTTACTGTGCCCAAACCCGTACCGCAAAGAGTGGAGTGGTAATCTGGAAAGGCTTTTAAGTGGCTGCTTAATGTCAGGTTGCCTCTTTAGTTAAGGTTTCACTGTGTTTAAAATAAATTATAGTGGTAGAACTGACCAAACAAGATATTTAAATGAAAGTCTGAGAGAACTGATGTGAAGACGATGAGTTTTACCTGGTGTGAAACTTACAAAAGTAATGGTAATAAGCTGTTACTCTTTTGTACCTTAATTTGGTCTGGGCTCTTTTTTGTAAGTGTGCACAAAAATGCAATTTCTGGCTTTAAAACTCCATTGATCAATTGGTAGAAGGTCTTCAAATTGCTTTGCATGGGGTACGTTTTACATCACATTTTTCAAAATACTCCTGAAATTAAAGTACTTTCTGTCGGTTGCATGCTCTGGTGGTTCTGGGAGTGTCTGGTCTGCTCCATCTGCTAGGACCATTCCATAAAATCCCTGCCTGGTAGGCTCCAAAGAAATGGAATTGGAAAAGTTATCATGTGAAGTAGATATTTTACTGAAATACATTATTTGCTAAAAGGGCCTCACAATTGGGACAGAAGAGCAGACTTTCAATTGAGCTTTTCCTTCCTACATTCCTGTTATCTCCCTGTGTAGTGTATGAAGAGATGGCATAGCATGGAAATGTGCAGAATTACTGTTTCTTGTGGAAGAAAGCAAAATCCTAAGCTGGTATAAAATAACAGGTTCATTTGTTTTCTTGTATAGGCCTGAGCCACATCAATAATCCTTTTTTCCAATGTCTTGGTGTGTTAAAGATTGAGAAGGTGTTGACCTAGAAAAATGCTTCAGTTGTAAAAGCAAAAGAACTAAGACGTAAATACTGTGCTGTTATTTTATAGTTTTCAGTGACATGTTTAAAAAAATCAATGTAGGCTTAATTACAGCTTGCACAGATCAGTCTAATTTGATATACCTTTATGATGATGATAGTAGAAAAAGGTTGTACTCTTGAGAGCATCTTAAGAAGTCTTTTAACCCTATAGGTATGTCATCTTCATTTTGCAGTTGTAGAAACTGAATTAAAGATGTTGTACTTGACCTCACCTGGTCGAAGGGTATGGCAGAGGCTTAATGCAAATTCAGAAATGTCTAGTAAATAACACCCACAAATGATACCTGAGGACGTAAATCAGACCTAACAGTCAAAACTGTAATCCCAGATTTGTACTCGTAATTTTCCTCTAATTTTAGGTACTCTAATACTTCTGGACATGAATATTGTTGGGATGTGAACATCATTCATGTGTTACGTTTGTAGGTGTGCAGAATTAGCACACCTTGGACAGCTAGGAGCATGCCTACTTCTGTTTAAATCTGATTTGATGTATGTAATTAGAGTCAGGAACTCATTAGTGTGTTTTGACAAAATGCATCTTTCTATGGCTACTTTCCCCTCCTTCAGAATGAAACCAAAGCAGTATTGTTGTCTGTTTCTAGACCAACTACCTTCTGCCTTCTCACTAATAGTCTTACTGTTGGTTTATTTCATTAGACACATGAGTCTTCTAATTCAATTTGCACGACGGTAGCATCAGTTTACAAGAGTTTGCTGGTCCCATTTTTCTGGCCAGATCAGCCCCAAAACTTTACATTTATTCTTATGATGCTGTTCTCCAAGAGGATTTTTCAAACCTCATAAACAAATTATTCAATAGAAGCCTGTCTCTTTCCAATAAAACCTTGTAATATCTCTGTAGCAGCTACAGCACTTCTTTATGTGAAGAAGGAAAGCTATGAGGGTTCCTTATCTTAAAATAAGGAACAATGTGACTTAAAATAAGACTTACTGTAACTTTGTGAATAATCAAATGCCAGTTATTTGAGTGGTGGCTCATAATATGTGACTCTTACATATACCTACTACTAGAAAGTATTGTCATAATGCAAAATAGTCTATGGATGAAAGATTAAGGAGTCAGGAACTATACTGGGAGTTTTTTCTTTCCTCATCCACTTTTCCAGCTGACCTGCTTGTGCTGAGAGCTAACCTGTCCATGGAGGGATCTGCCTCCGGGTGTAGTCCAAGGAATTCTGCGATTCTCTCTCTGTTTCTTGGGAAAAGTGGCTGCCTGTGCCAGTCCAGCTCATTCCTTTTGTGCATACATTACTTTTTGAGAGAAATCTGTATGTGAGAAAGGAAATCGGAAAGTGTGTTTGAAAGGTGAAACCTATGGTGGAACAAGCACAAGTGACTCAGTAGAAAAACATGAGATTATAAAGCAAACTCAGAGTTGATCTTAGGAGCACTGTAGTGCGGCAACTGAGATAGAGGAACAAGTTAGTGTTAAGTGATAGTGATGTATGAACTGTGAGATAGATGGTATGAAAGTTTGCAATTCCATGATCTCCTTACTCGGATTTTTTATGTTTAAAGGAATAATGTATAGCAATGCGATTTCTAGCTTTGTCTAAGAGCAGAGAAATTAACACATTCATTTTCCTCCTAGCAAAAATATCTTTGAAATTAGAATCTCTTGAAAGGCATTGAAGAGTTTATCCCATAAATGGGAACAAACAATAAATATAAACTATGTTATTCTAGAAAAGAATATGGAAGTTCACAAAAGTGTATTTTTATTTTATATTCACTTTTCTCTTTATTTATATTTGTATTTTCTGTTTTTTATAATTATTTCAATCACTCTCAATAAATCCTTTGAGTATACGTAAGCTCCAAATTCATGTCAGCATCCCACACATAGTCTGTGATGTTCTGAAAGGAAAATAATCACTCTATGTTTTAAACTTCTTAGGAGCCTTCCCTTTTTCATTGCCTAAAGTAATAGTCTCCAAAAATGCTTCCAGAGGGTAGATCTGTAGTTCCTTTGAAGTCAATAGCAGTTTACGCCAATTGAGGATCCGTGCCAAGAGTAGGTTTTAAACATACCTGGTCCATTTGCATCCACTTTAAAATTCATTTGTGCTGTTCTGGCAGGAGCAGGTTGTGAATGAGAATTGGGTCTGCTGTTAGGCTTGTAATATCCTCTATGTCATGATTGGATTATGCTAAATCAAGATCTTGCCTCAAGCAAATTTTCTCCCAAGCTCTTGGTTGTATTGGTTCTAGCCTGTGGTTGCAGAATGGGTAAGATAGTTTCCAGTTGGATCTGTGAACCAATACAGGATGTTTGGGTTGTTGCGGTGGTGTTTTTTATATGTTGTTGGATGTTTTGGGTGTTTTTTTTCCCCTCCCAAAATTAGTTTTTGGATGGATCAACAAGCCCCTACAGATTTGATAATTGTTAGATGCAGCCCAAGGATGGAGTAAGCAGGAACATCTCAGTAATAGAATGCTGCTATCACAGTTTGGCTTCAGTATCTTTCCAGATTCACTTTTTCAGAATTGAAAATGTATTAGTTTAGCACTCTTCACAAAAAAGTAAGCAGTCTGCTCAAATTGTGTGGTTTATCTGTCTGTGTTTAAAAACAATTGAAGTAATTCTGTAAGTGAAATACATTCTACTTTTACTTGCTGCATACAGTTAAAATTCCATGTGGTATTGGTGGTGATACCCAGGCAGATAGCCTGTAACGTGTGCATTTGTAAAGAGGAAGAAAAATCTAAAGAGATTGGTCAGATCAGTGCCTTTTGCCTGTCAAACTGAACTAAAATCTTTAATTACTTAAGGAGTATGGACAAGCAGGAAATCAAGGCACTGTCGTACCCATGAGGTCCATTCACCAGCAGCAGATACAAATTTTAATGTGAGAGCGCTGTGAGTTTTGCAGATGCTGTTATTTTTGTCCGTTCTTCCCTTATTTGCCTCCTATGTTCTGTTGCACCCCCTTATTGCATTGTGCTTTAAATTGCTGTAAACTCATTGTGGCAGGAAACATGTCTTCCTGTGTTTGTACAGAATTATGCACAGTGTCTGCCTTTTTGTCCTTTATTTAATGAACTGTAAGAAGAATGCATGTGAGCATGTTGGAATCTAAATAATTACATTTACTAAATAAACACAACATGAGAGGTCTAGTTATTGATACACACTGCTGCTTTGGTTATTTCAAACGTGGCAATTGTAACTAGAGCTTTCACAATCTACTTAAAGGAATTTTACTTCTTTTCTATCTGTTGCAGTCACAATGTACCATCCTGATAAAAAAAATCTTTGTTTGTCAAGGAGCTGTCTGTAAAATTGGAGTTTTCTTACTGTAGATTTTCTGTGGGTTTTTTTGTTGTTGGGTTTTATTTTCTTTTTAGTAAAGCCCTGTTCAGTAAGGTGGTGTTACAGACCTATCATATCTGTACACAGATGTTATATTGTTCCATGACAAGATGAGAGGAATTTATTCTGATTCAGTTTTATTACCTTTACTTGAGTTGATAGAAGACTTTCATACCTAATCTCTGAAGAAGCGCAGAAGCTGTTCGACGTGTGTGCACTAGCCATTCTTAAAGCTGCACATGATTGCTGGAATTGTATATAGAGCCGATGTGAAGAACCAGTTGTTCAAGTGGTTATAGCTATGGGAACAATAAATGATTGTGCATATAAACAAGCTGCACAAATGTTCTTGTAGGTACCTGAGGTTTTTAACTGCTTATGGTGTTACTGCTGTCTGACAGTTAGACAGGCAAGACGTCTTGAGCAATACTTTGCTGAAGTTTGATTCTAGGCACTTGAATTCAGGAAAGTGAAGAATATTATCATGAAAATATTAATATTACATAACAATCTGTAACCTGTAGGTATCTTCTATATGTTTATTATTAAACTGCTTGCATTTTTCCTTCTGTTTGTGTTCAGAAGTGCCTTGGCCTTCATAACGCTAAAGAGTCAGGTGCCTACCTTGTGCTGAAACCTGAGTTTTCAGCTAGGTGATTCTCATAAAATGAGAGCCAGCCGGATTGTATGCATCATACTTCTGGAAAAAAAGTCTTTCTCCATATAAAAGAGTTGCCACTCTCTTAAACCTAGTGTTTAGGTTGTGACTAGGAATGGTTTTCAAGGAATTGAGATGTCAAAAAACTTATCTGACCTGTGCAATGAAGAAGGTTGCAGAGGCTCCACAAAGCAGTAAGGTATGAGCTGTCTCTGGGACTGGAGGCGTGACAGCCTTCCTCAAATAATGGTTTGTGGGAACTTCTCTCCTAGTCTGCAGTTAGTAGTACTTTAGTGTTACCATTCTGATCTGAGGACCTGGGGTATCGATGTGTTTTGTGTTTTAAGGTGGATCTTGCACAGTAAGGGCATACCATCAAAATTTGTTGCTTAGTGGGATGTGTTTACAAATGTCTTTGTAGTATAAGGCTACAAAACAGGAACATTCTGATTTTTTTCGGTGAAAGGTTTTAATCCTTATCACAAGTAGTTAGAAAGAAAATGTAACTGAAAGTAGGAGAAGATTTGAATTCATGTGACTGTTAGGAAACTTGCCTACAACTTTCTCTGATGTGGGAAAGATGTATTGTAAGATAGTGTACATACCTGGATTGTTCTCATGAATCTCCGTGTAGATGCTTCTGCATCAATTCTGTTGCATTTTTCATTGAACCAATTGATTGATTTACACAGTTAAAGGCATGCTGTAGGTTGTCTTGTTGCGGTTTTGTGCTTTCAGAGTTTACTTGGGTGTGGTCTAGTATGAATTTCTCAGCTAGTATCTGACAATCTGGTTTGTGGAATCAATTTTGCAAGAATGATGTAGCAATCATGCACCCCTAGTGTTATATAGCTGTGTGCTTCTTGACCACAGAGATACATTGCTTGTCCTTTACGGGCAGGAAAGCTTTAGCACAAAGGTCCCTGAACAACTCAATGCCATAATCTGTGTCAGTATAGTAGCCATGGCATCTTACTCCATATAGTTTGCATACATTTATTAGCCATAGGTAGTAGGGTGCTTCTCATTATTTTCATTCCACAGGGCAGAATCCAAGTTTTCTATCTCAAGGAAGACTGACTAATAATGTTCAGCGAAATGTGGTGCTCAGTGAAATGAGAGCCATGCTGCAAATCCTGCCTGTAAGGAAGATCACTGTGGCTGTGGGCATTCTGCCTGATGACTTGAAAAACATTTTTATTTGTCTAAATCTGTTTCTGCACCAGATTGCTTTGTTTTGCCACAGCAGTTTCTTTTTTTGCAACTAGCTGTGTTTTTACTGATAAGGCAGCCGCCTTGCCTTATGTAAGTTTTTTCCAAATGTTTCTCTTAAGTTTAAAAAAAAAAAAAAGTTGAAAAATTAAAACATCTAAACATCTTTCCCATACCATATTATAATGGCCTAACTGAATTTAGTATGTATCTTTTTAAGCAAAAACATGTGAAAAGGTAAACGCTGAAATTCTGACTCAAACTTTTGGAGAGGAGGAGAAAGTAAGGTTCTCGTGTACCTGAAAATTGTACCTGCATTGTTTCCTTACTGTGATGGTGTACAGTTGCATCCACCCTTCTCTTTGTAGGAGATGACTCGCTTCAAGTTGGACATTGTTCTTGCCAGCAATTACATCTGAAACGGACAAAAGTGGTATTTCCATCTGAACCATGTAGGTCAACCATAAAGCAGATTAACCTAATGGCTTTGTTGCTGCTATGTTGGAAAAGTAAGCTGTTAGACTTTCTGGAAGAACTTTAGCTGAAGTATTTTTGAATGAGATCCAGAATAGAAGCTCTGAAATCAATATTAAGACACTTACAAACCACAACTATTGTAATTTGATTTGATACTTCTTTTAAACTGCCTCTGAAACGGAAAAGGATTTTGCAATTAGATAATAATATGAAAAACAAGTTGGCCTCTTCCCATAAATTTTACCAGAAGTGGCTAGTTTATCTATAAATGATGTAGGTCATGCATTCCCTTTACATTATTAGGATATACAGACTCTTTCTGTGCATTTGCTGCAAAAGTAAGAGCAATCAGTTCAGAGAAATGAGAGAGCATGTTAATTTAGTTGATACCCCTAAGCACTTGATTCTTGTGCATCGTTAATAAATTATATGTAGTCTTTATTGACTTCTATAGGATGGCGAATTCAGTTGCGTTCTAGCGTGTGGTCTCTTTTTGTAAAATGAAGTTCATAATGGTCACGTTGTAGGTAATTGGCCAAATATTTGGGGCAAAATACAGCAGACTTTCTTGTATCGGACCTGAAGTATAATGCACCAGAGATCCTCTTTTTTTTTGTTTTGTTTGGGTTTTTTGGAGGGTATTTTTTTGGACAGTGCTTCAGAAGATGATATACTTGGTGTATATCACAGTTCAGTTTTACTTTTTCAGAGCAGTATTGTGTTATGAATTTGGATCAGTAGTGATTGTACAGAGTCATGTGCAAATGAGTCTTTCTGAGCAGCTTCTGACAGAAGAATTTAACTTCTGTGAGCCTTGCAGCTTAGCACATTTTCCAGTTGCGTGGTTAAAAACTAGGTTGATGCTTCTGTCCATTGTTTGCAATAATGACATAATAATCTACATCGAGGCCTTTTCTGTTCAATGTATGTGTACAGGTTATCTGTTATAGTGTTTCATGATTTTGTTCTTGTTCAATTTTGTTAAAGTGTGTCTCTTCAAGCATCTATTCAACTTGTTTTTAACATCAAAAAAATGTTGTTAAAATAGTGTGAGTTTGTTAGAACGATGCTGGTAATTAGAGCTTCATGGTTGGTTTCTGTACTGCATGAAGTGGGAGGGAGGGAGTAGATTTGATACATTTTGTGTTGTAAAGAATTTTGGAAGGTGTGTGACTTACAAAGCAACATTAGGAAATAAAGGGCAGAAGAAGGTTTTGTAGAGAGTAGGTATCAGTTCAAAGAATCTCTGCAAGCCAAGCTTTGTAAGGTTTTGTATTCCTTATTTGTTTACTTTCCTAGTGGTACTAGAGTTGAGAATGACGTCTCACTGTGCTGCTGCAACAAAACAGTGTTCTGTTCGCAAAGATCAAGTAACTTTGGTATGATCTGAGGTACACTAAGCTGGAACTCTTCTGACTGCAGTGGTAGAACTCTTCAAGAAGCTATCTGAGTGAAGAGGGCTTTTTAAAATATGTGTTTTATTATTCTGAAGGTGTTAGTTCCTTTCTCCCTAACGATTTAATTCTGAAAGACCTGAGTACTGTTTGCTGCTTGGTTTCTATTCGGGTTACATTGGGTAACTCCCTTCCTTTCTCTCCCATTGTGGTTAATGGTGTGTGCTGCTTTGGTACAGTTCGAAAGTTTCTATGCAGTTTTGCTGCTGTTCTGTCATATGGAAATGCATCTGGCCATATCGCATAATGAAATCTTCTTTTAAAATATTTTGCAGCACAAAAATTACTCTTCCGCTGAAATGTTTTGCAATTAAATATATATTTATGTTCCTGTATCACTCTCTCTGCTTTTTTGATAGGTATGCCTATCTTTTGTCAGTGAAATTGGCTGCTTCAGGTTGAAGTAATGTGCTAAAATTCAAAATTTTAATATAGAAAATGGAGCACAGGTATATTTTTTGAGAAACAATGGGGAAAATACTGTAGGTAGTTGTTGTTTTTTTTTAAATCAGCATACTACTAGCCTTGTGAAATCTGATGCATTGAAAAGATCTGACTTCCACAACAACAAAGTTCTTTCTGCTATCCTGTATCCTCCTCTAGTCTAGAATAAATGGTGTGTATTTGAGCAGTACCCACTCATTTGTTGGTGGGATCTTATTACTATTATTGCCCTTAGAAAGAGAATATTTATGTGTGACTTGATTACCCAGAAATGTGTTTGAGAACTTTGTTCTGTGTATTTTGTTACTTGGTTCTTCTGTATCAAGTTTGTTATTGGTTTAGGTATCCCCATAGATAGATTTCTTTCTAGGTATGAAAAGTGATCTGGCAGATCTCTGCAGAAGGTCCCTGATTTTGTGCTGTTAATGTTATGTTTAGTTTTTTTTCTGATGTTGTATTGTGTTTTACATTACTCATATTTTTCTTCCAGGCAAACGGAGTGGGCGTAGTAAAAAATGGAGAGAGATGCTGAAGTTGCCACCTGTTAGTCATTGTGAAGGTATTAGATGCTCAATTGGTAGGTGTCCTATAGAATGGTCTGTCAATTTTTTGTTGGTTTTTTTTTTGTTTGTTTGTTTGTTTGGTGTTTTTTGTTGTTGTTGTTGTTGAGAGGGAAGGGAAAAAGTTTGGTGGTGTTATCTGAAAGGATTCTATCTTACTTCTGTTTGTTAATTAGCAAAAAAACCTATTAGACTTCTAACGTGATGGAGAATTCATGAGCAGATAAAAGCTGTATCTCAGCTCCTTGTTTGTTGAAGGAAAAGCTGCTCCTACAGGATAAATTTACAAAGCTGTGAATTAGAAAAAGGAATCATGTTACAATTTGAATGACACGGTAATATAGTTTGCTTTTTTCCTTAATGTTTTGAAATTTTTTTTTAATCTTTTCTGTTATTATCTTGTATTCCTTCTTTCTAAACAGTCTTGTTTACTTTAGGATTGCTATTTCACAATATTTTTGCTTTCCACCCCTCAACCTAGGTGAAACTTAACCATATAATCTAATGTGTTTTTAATAAGTGCGATAGTCTATAAGAGACAAATGTGGCTGAAAGTGCGTGTTTCACTCTTATTTGGAATTGTTGTGTGTTTTTGATGTATTTGCTAAATATGTTAATGTAAAAGCTTCACAATTTAGAGACATTTTTCTGACCTGTTTTCAAATAGGAACAAGGGCCATGCTATCACAAAGTTAAAAAATAAAAATGTTTACCTACTATTTCTTTCTCAGAAAGAGACTATAACCAGCTTTGTGACAAACAGCCAATTGGAAGACTTCTCTTCAGACAGTTCTGTGATTCTAGGCCAGACCTGAAAAGATGCATCGAATTTCTGGATGCAGTGGTAAGCAGTGAGAAGCTAGAGATGGATATCAGCAGGCAATAGCTTATACATTTTTGTTCGTAAAAAGTTTGATTTTTGAACTGGTTTTGATTGGGATAGAGTTGATTTTCTCCATTATAGCTCATACTGTGCTATGTTTTAGATTTTTGACCAAAACAAAGTTGATAACGCAGATATTTTAGTTATTGCTGGACAGTGATTACACAGTGTTAAGGCCTTCTGTGTCTCTTCTGCTGCACCCCAGTGAGTAGGCTGGGAGTGCACAAGAAGTTGGGAGGGGACACAGCCAGGAGAACTGACCCCAACTGACCGAAGGGATATTCCGTGCTGTGTGACACTGTGCTCAGCAATAGAAGCTGGAGGAAAGAAGGAGGGAGGGAGGAAGTTAGAGTTATGGTGTTTGTCTTGCCAAGTAGCCATTACACATGATGATGAAGCCCTGCTTTCCAGTAAATGGCTAAACATCTGCCTGCCAGTGGGAAGAAGCATGTTAATTCCTTATTTTGCTTTGCTTGTGCCTGCAGCTTTCTTCATTCTATTAAACTGTTTTTATCTCAAACCTGTAAGTTTACTCACTTTGGTCCTTCTGATTGTTGCTGGGGGGAGTGAGCCGTATGGGGCTTAGATGACTACTAGGGTTAACACACAATTGTATAAAATAATAATTTTCTCTCAACACATCTGTGCACTACTGCTACATACACTATAAAATATAGTGAGATTTACTTCTTACCAGCTGTAAAGCTGTAACTTTTGATGACAAACATCAAAGAACTCTTGACTGTTACTTAAAGGAAGATGTTTAATATTTGCTATGAAATCTCTGCCATCTTGGTATGGCAAGAGCTACAAAAAAGGGTGGGATGGGAATTGAGAGAAATAATTTTAGAAAGTCATGGTGCTAGACTTCTTGAACCTAAAAGGATGTGTGCACAACGAATGTTACTTATGATACTCAGACTTGAAAATATTGCAACTTGCATGGAAGCCATAGGCTAGACAGAATGTGCTAATTAATAAAAAAATACAATGGAGAAGGAAATTCAGGGATCTGTGGAATAGATTTTAGAGAGCAAGGAAAAGGAAGTGTTTTGTCTTGGTACATTTGCATCTTGGTATCTTAATGCTAAAGAACGAGGGGAGGAAGGAAGTGTGCCCATAGCCATGTTTTGTAAAAAATCCTTAGACAAAACTCTCATGGGGAGGGGCAAAATAGTGGGAAAAGGCACATGACAGTCCTTAAGAGGAAAGAATAACAACTCAGAACTTTTTATTGGTTGTCCCTTGTAGTTAATCCAAGTGCAGTAAGTCTTAAACTGAGATTGCTGCCAAAAGAGCAGTTTTCCTTATCACACCTGTTTTAGTTCTTATATTCAGGGAACAAATAAGTAAAGAAGATAGAAGTAGGGAAGTACATGGGATTATTGCTGTGCCCGTCACTTCACCATATTTTCATTTCCTCAATGGGAGTATAAACTGAGGCGCTCGATTAGCAAAAAGGAGCTTTAGTGTTATATAAGTAGATTTGTCTTATAGTTGTTAAAGAATCTTTGTGCAGTTAAGCTTACTCTCTAGGCGCATTTCACCAGACTTTTGTGACTCTTAGAAGCTGTTTAGCACCAAATTCCAGAGACCAATTTGATAGTTGGAAAAAAAGAATGGATTGAATGGAAATCCAGAACAATGGAACCAAATATCTTAAAGTGGATACAAACTAAAGCCTTTAATGAGCATGGCACGAAGGGCAGACCACTGGCAACTGTGGATGTACCCTTAATGGTTACAACCTCTATATGCGTTTTTAATCCTTAAAAGCTTAGATGAGGAGTAGCAAAATCTTAGGCAGTACAAAGGAGACAAACATCTTAAGCATGAGTCTCTTTTCTGGACTGGGCTTCAGCAAGCTTCTTCAAGCTTTTGCCAGGGTGGGAGTGAGGATGTGAGAGGGTTTTTGTTGGTTTTGTGTGTAAGGCAGTAATGTGAAGGGAAAATGCTAAGGTTGTGGGGACTTTACCTCAGGTTTGACCAATTTTTAATATTTTTTAAATTATTTTAAATAAATTTCAGTATTAATCTTGCTGAAAATAAAATTTTTGGCGTAAAATACTGTGTTCTTAAGAGTCTTGAATCTTAATTAGAAGAGTTTTTTGACTCTCTTTTTTGGAGCAATGTGATTTCAGGAGGCCAAAATGGCAAAGTCATGGTAGTACAATGCTCTGTTGTCTACCTCTACTGAGAACTCAGACTGATAAGCTTTAGCTCTTGAGAAGGTGCGACTGTAAAGTCTGGAGTCAGCCTGGCTTTACAGAAAGAACAGTTGTGAAATAATTGAATAAAAATGACAGAAATTAAAGTGAGGAATTACAGTTAACCAATCATCTAGTGACTCATTTCACTAGCTGGGGACAAGGTTACTCAAGTATGAAAAAGAATGGGTGATGGCTCAAACTTCCCTCTTAAGCGGTGTGAGTAACAGAAATTAGTTTGCAAGGCGTCTCTTAAACTTCCTTTTAAATTATGGTATCTGCTTAAAAGAGTATTCCTAACTGTCTGTATTAAATTAGTGACTACTTTAGCATAATCAAAAATGTTAAAGGTGGTAAGTGCACTGCTGTGGTTGATTAACTTTTCTAACCCACTCAGGCTGTTTGGTAGTTGCAGAGGAATTCCTTACCGTTAAACTGCTTGCTGTGGAATTAAAGTAGCAAAACCAATGGCTTGCATTTGTTTATGGATTTGAGTACTGTGCTGAACTGGTTGATAATGTTTCAGCGAAAGATGCTGATGACTTAGTAGTGACTCAATGTGGGTTAGTGCAATTGATTTCAGAACTGGAATTCAGGGATTCTGTTCTTTCAGTATTGTGTGTGCGTTTGGTTCTTGAACTGTAATTTTCCAGTGTTCTCATTTCCTTCATTAAAAGTACATAACTTCTCCTTTGATTACATCAATCACTTGGAACTTCTTCCTATGAGGTTCTTAATGACTGTTGTCCCAGAATGCCAAACTTGTTTTGTATGATACAGTCCTCCATTCTGGAGGTCTGCCATCTATTCTTTGTTCCTAGGTGCATGCATTTGCATTCTGAGATATGAAATAAGCTTTGATTGAGTTGGCTCGGCTTGCAAAGCTGATATAGGTTGCTGTTTGAGATTGGTCTTTCCTGAGATTCTGTGCCATCTTTAAATGTAACTTCTGATGTCTCCTTCTAGATTGTTCCTTAAAATTACTAATAGTAAGTAGTCCTTGGTGGTTTTTAATACTGGTTTGATAGTTTGTTTATCTTTTCCGTAAGTAGCTACCTCTAGAGCTTTATTAAGCTGCCAGTTATTTATCTGTTAAATGTTCCATATTGCCCAGTAGTCTCTTTCTACATTAAAGTACCATATATTACTAAGTGAAAAACATCACATACTTGGTTTTGTTTCCTCAGGGAATAAAGTAGAGTTTGGTTTAGATCTCGCTTATTTGCAGTTAATGTGACCTTGTAGAAAGTAGTAGTTTTATCCTGGTTTTACTCAAGACAGTAGTAAAGAAAAATGTATGAAGGAATAAAAATAATACAGTGAAGAAAAGGCTGATTATTGTACTTCAGTGATTTCCTATCTGGATCGTTCTTTCTGCAATATTAAAGTAGATGGATTACAATGAAATAGTATTTACTTAACCTCTAGGATGAAGTTTTTGTAATTGCACTTAGACTAACTGATAGTTTTCGTGTGTTTTCCTTAAGACTGTTCTTAATACATATTACAGTATATAGCCTGAAAATATTTAAATAGATTTTCAGCAATGAGACCCTTCAGTTCCTTTTATATTAGGGGCATTGTGGTATTCATAATGAAATTTACCTAGCATCACGTAAAAGACTATAGTGCCAAATAGTTCTGAACGTCATTAATTTTCAATTCTATTTCCTTAGGCAGAATATGAGGTATCTTCAGATGAAAAGCGTATAGACTGTGGCCTGAAAGTTCTAGAGACATACTTCACTAATGGGGTAAATATGTTATCTTGCAAAATGTTGTTCCAAGCGTTTTGTAAATGTCAGGTAAATAGAGATTTAAGTCGCTGCATTGTTTTTAGTAAGTATGTAAGTTTCATTAGTCCTGTTTTTTGTCTTTCTAAAAGGTATGCTGCCTTCTAAGATTGGGAAACTCTGATCAACTTGAGTAGAAACCTTGACTGATCTCTGCTTTTATGACTGTTACGATTTATTCTCATACGTTTTCTAATTAAAATACTGATCTCAAGTAAAGATCTGTTTTTAAACAAACTCATTTAGCATCTAAAGAAAACTTCTTAACAGATCAACTCAGAGTTTTCTGGTCTGAAGACTCGAGAATAAGGAATTCTTTAAATTCTTGGGCTTCCTTCTGACTCCTGTGTGGCCTTGGTTGGTTTGCTGTAAATTTTCAGAATTGCTGCAGGTTGTCACAAAGTGAAAGGCTGTTTTAGAGCATTCCGTTTCTTTGTATTCTACATGATGATCATTAATAGCTGATCTTTGGCATATAGTAGATCTCACTGATTTATTTTTAAGAGTCTTTTTTTAGTATCTGATAGAAGTTTTTCTGTGCATATATAAATAGATGTTTGCCTTCTGTGAATAGATGTTCCTTCTTCTGTTTGGTCATCTTGACAAGACTTTACTCCAAATAAAGATCTCGCAGATGATTTAAAAGCAGTTAGACTCGAAGTTTGCCATATCTCTTCCAACAATTTCTTTGGAACTACCATAAGTCACATACAGTTGTTGGGTTGGGTTTTTTTGGGGTGGCAGGGGAGGAACATAACAAAAAACCCCATAACAACAAACCCCCAAACAAAAAACTCAGCCCAATAAAAACTGATTTCTTTGGGCTAGCTTGAAGTAGGGCATCAAATTGTGTGTTTGTATGTTGGTGGTGGGCTTATGGAAAGAAAAAGATACTGGACTTACTGTCAACTTGTTTCTCTGGATACTAAAATAGGAAATAACTGTAATAGCTTTCAGTGCATTTTGCATAGGGAACAAATAAAAATTTTGTGTGATTCTGAATTTCTTGGTTTTCTCTTTAGCCAAACCATTCCTTACCTTTTCCTGTATTGGCAGATTTCCTTTCACTTTTTCACTTTGAATATAGAACTTCGGCTTGTTCAAAATTTCTCTCATTGTTGTCCTTTGTTTTTTCTGTTTAAATGATGTCAAGTCTGCAGCACACTTGCCAGAAATACCTCAGGAAACAGTAAATGAATGTAAAGCAAGACTGGAAAAGAACCCTTCTAAGGATCTTTTTATGGACTGTACTAGGTAAGTTAAAAATGCTTAGTGCTAAGCTTGAATATCGCAAGGGGAATTCATGTGTTACTGAGAGAAATGAAAAATAGTTACAACACCCAGGAGTATTTGGTCTCTGAAATGAGTGTAGGTAAGAAATTTGCAACAGATTTATTAAATGACTGGGTTTTCTTCAGAGACTATGTAGATATTTGACTTTTGCAGAGCTGCTTCTTCAATGCTATTTTTGCATGAAATTGTGTAAGTTGGAGCGGTATTTCTCTTTATTATATTCTTACCTTTTGAATGACTTCTCTTCCATGATGAATGTACTTTGAAAAATATGAAGTTATAAACAGGAGCTTGAAAGGTTTCTGAACAATGTTACACATTTTATAGTTCTTGGTAACGGGTTGAAGCAAGGCCAACAGTTATGTTGCATTGAGATAGCTGGTTAGAGGATCAGTTGTGATAGTTAACATGAACAAACACAACTTGGTTTTGTTCTGAAGTCATGAAGTGATACTTTACACAGCAGCAGCAGAGAAGGCTTTTCTAGGAGGGATGGTTCGTGTTTACCAGTGTTGCGTGTCTTTCTAAAGCCTTTGTTTCTAATATTACTGGTTCTTCAAGGCATGCTTGATCATGTCTGAAGGATTACAACACGTTTTGTCACTGCTTGGGTCATTACCCTGGCAACAAAAATAAGCATAGTTTATAATAACCTGAGATTATAAGATTGAAAGAGATGTGTGAGAACACCTAGTAAAACATGTCTGAAATGGAGGATCTGCCATGTAGGTCATTCCCTTTCCTCTGTCCAATTAATGTCTGAATACACTTGGAATGACTTGTTTTCCTTCCACTCACCCTGACCTTGGTTTGTTTAGTATAAGGGGAATGATACGGTGCCTGGTGTTCAGGTTGGATACGGCATTTAATATTTCAATTTCAAATACTACTGTCAAATTTTACTTACCCATCTCCAAAGAATGTATGAAAACGGGTAGATATTTTCCTGTAAATATCTTTCAGAGGTCACATTTGTGGGGTCACACGTGCATTGCATAGCTGAGAGGCTGATGTTTAGGTGGGCTTGAAGACACTTAATGAGTATGCAGAGGTCAAACTTTCTAGTTACTGTAGGTAAACAGTAGTTTGGCATTCACTGGTGTTTTGACAGGAACCATTTTCTGTGACGGGTACTCACTTTGTGAGACACTCAGGTTAAAACTGTTGTAGAGTGCAGTGATGTTTTTCTGCCTAGTGCTTCATTAGTGTGTTTAAGTGTATTTTAATAGATTGATAGCACCTCCTCCTTCATAATTTTTTTCAGTAAAAGATTGATTTTATTTTCCTATTGCTAGAATTGTCCATGAATACCTAAGCAGAAGCCCTTTTGAAGCTTACCAAGAAAGTGTGTATTTTTCCCGGTTTTTACAGTGGAAATGGCTGGAAAAGTAAGTTTATTTATAATGTTTGCATTATAATTTTGCTTTACTTTGTAACCACTTCTGCTTGTTATTCTAGAAATGCTGTAAAGCCCTAATGAATGAGAATGCCTATCCTATAAATTATCATCTGAAAGACAAGATATAAAGGTTGATATTGATGGGACAGTGAGAGAACGAATACTCCAACGAACTTATCTGTCCAGGAGTCTTTAAGTGGTAAATTTGTATTGGGCAAATGCACATTTCCTATATCTTATAAATATATGTTTGGCTGTCAAGGGTGCAGTGGAATACCAATTGTTCTTGGAAATGCTATCATCCTTTAGTTTCAAACTTGGTCTAATTAGTAGTTAACAAGCAGATTAATCTAGTTTTATAGACCATTGGGTGACAAATCAGTTTTTCAGGGTGGTACAGATAGATCTAGTAATTACAAGACTGCGAGATTTATATATATCAGAATTTGGTTTGGGCTTTTAAATCAGTACTAAATGAGTGTCCAAACCCTTTCAGAAGGCTGAAATTAATACCAGCTGATTCTAATTCAGCACTGCTGTGTATCATGATTACATATTCAAGCATTAAGGGCTTGAGCATTAATTTTACGTTAAATTCCAATTATCCAGTGCCTTTATTTGACAGAATTAGTAGCAAAAACCAGGAAGAGAACTAGGGAAGGTACTCAAAGAATTAAACCAAGTTTTTTACCAAGTGAACTCCCTTTGTTGTCCTGAGAACAAAGCTGCATTAACAATGACAGCTTTTTTAAAAAACAAAACAAAAAAACCCAACCAAACTCACCATGAAACAGCCTTGCTCTTATGCTTGATTTAGGAGCATTTTAGCATAGAATGGCTGACACTTTAGTGGCTCCAGTTATCTCTTCCTCTTTCACTACATCAGTACTTAACAATTCAACTGGTGGGTTGCTGTTGCATACCTGCATACCACTACTCTTTTTTTTCTTTTCTTTTTCTTTTTTTTCCTCTTTTTTTTCTTTTCCCCTCCCCCCCCCTTTTTTTTTTTTTTTTTTTTTTTTTTGGACAAACCGAAACAGGAAAGCGAAATTAGAAATGGTTTACCTCTCGAATGCTGCATTGTAAGCATGATCTTTTTGATGCATAGCCTGTATGTCAGCAAACGGCAACTGAAGGAGACAACTGGAGGTGATAAACTGACAGTTGATGAGAACAGATAAGGCTCTAACTGTAAACAGCACATGGCCTTATTGATTAACTTTTCTTCCTGCTATTGTGAATGTCTGATGACCACATGAGGGAGCCAATGTTTCTAATCAGAGCACTCCTTTCATCTGAAATTCTGCTTATTACCATACTGTCTTCATGAGGCCAAGGCAACTGTTGTTTACTAGGATGTCATGGAACAGGAAGGAGAAAAGGAAGACAGACCTCGGGGTGGGCAAAGGATTAGTAATTCTTGTGATTCCTGTTGCAGTAACTGTTTCTTTTTCTTGATCAGGCAACCAGTAACCAAACACACCTTTAGGCATTACCGAGTACTAGGCAAAGGTGGATTTGGAGAGGTGAGTACAGAAGTATCTTTCTGTGAGGCATTCAAGAGTGAAAATGTAAAATAAAAGCTTATATACTTTACAAAAAGTATTTGACGCACCTTCCTCTTTTCTTTTAGGTGTGTGCCTGTCAAGTACGGGCAACAGGAAAAATGTATGCTTGTAAAAAGCTAGAAAAAAAGAGAATAAAGAAGAGGAAAGGAGAATCAATGGCTCTAAATGAAAAAAGAATTCTAGAAAAAGTGAATAGTAGGTTTGTAGTAAGTATCTACTTCTCATCTTATTTTCTGAAGTTTGTCTTGATTTGTTTGCTTCATTTCAGTCTCTTCCAGGAGTTTGTGGGCACAATACATTTTAAAATTGATTTAGAATGCAGGACTGCTGAGAGAAATGATTGATAAAATAAGAAGTAAGTTTTGTGTGATTATGAGTAGCTCTGTGTAGAGGGCTTTTTTTATTCAATATGAAATTAGTTTTAGTCTGCCTGCTTTACAACCAAGACGTAAGGTTGCAATTCAGCGTGCTGAATGCCACTGAATCTTTTTGTCATCTATTTAGAGGTGCCTAGACTATTCTGTAGTGTTCAGACTTGAATAATCACTTAAATTCTATTTCTGCTGCAGCATATGATTAAGTATGTTTGCTCATGCTTATTAAAGAGGATATTTCACGTACTACAGTCCATCCTAATTTTTCCTTCTGTTTCTTTTCTCTGTCTCTTCTTCCAATGCTGGCCTCTGTTTTCTTCTCACACCTTTCTTTCCTTACATACACCTATTTTCTTATAACTAATGCTAATTTCTAATTTCTTTTTTAGAGGTAATTTATAAATGCCCTTACAAAGGGGTGACTTCATGAGAGTCTGCCACTTAATTGCCATTAGAAGTTGCAAATCCTTCACTTCTGTGACTCTTAATAGTAGAGATTTTAGATCTTTTGTATAGAGTTTTTATAGCATTCATCCCTATATTGCTTATACATTTCAGGCTAAACATGATATTTGACTAGCATATCAGTAATTCAGGTTAGTTACCTTGCTTTCCTGTGTACTAAGGCTTAAAGATATGTTTTGGATACGAAACAACTAACATAACTTTTTAATAGAAATTCCACAGAATGAAAGCCTTAGTACTTTAATGTGATACTATCACATAAATTATGGTCTGTTAGTAGCTTTAATTACTAAGCAGTGAAATAACTTACAATGATCAAAGGTATGCCAGGTAAACTTTCTCCCAGGTAATGATTTTTTGTTTGTTTGTTTCTTATTGAATTGTTGTCATTTAAATGTTAATTTTAAATGCATATTGCTATGTTTTTAAGTCCATATACTGATAGATTTTTTGTATTGCTGTTGAGACTGGATTTTAAAGTACCTGTATTAGAGGGTAATGAAAGTTATTTATAAACAAATATATAAGTGTATGTATTTCCTGATAAGCTTTGTGTATTAAAAAAAAAGCCTGTTGAATACTGCCAGCTGAAAGATTAAGAACCTGATGGCCAGATAGATTAATGTATTTTAAATTATTGTAAATAAGATTTTTGTATAAATATGCTAATATTATTTTCTTACAAGGCTCATGGCCTTGAATTGATTTAAATTGAATGCAGAAATTAGCTGAATCGATCCAGAAATTAGTTGTAGAGGTACATAAGAGCAAAACTTCTATTTTTGAATAGTATTTTTTTCAAGATACATAAATATTATAAATCAGTAATTGATCAAATTTGAATTTGAAATTTCTTTATAGGATTGAGCATAAGTTATTTTCCTCTTGCCATCCAGTGGGGTTTGCAGTAATACTGGGCTGGAAGTGGGTAGATAATTTGTCATGCCTCTATCACAAGTGAAGTTGTTAATAGATGGACGGGTCAGTTTAAAACCACCAAATAGAAACCCTTGCCTTGAGTAGCTGGTTTATGTATTTATTTCACTTTATTATTTAGGATTAGATTTATGCTTTTGAAGAAAGAGTTTGGAATTACTGCCTTTATGTACTTGTACTGCATTTAAAAATGTGTTTGAGTCAAAAAAAATCCTACTGACTTTTACCTAAATTATACTTAGCGTATACTACGTAAGTATGTTTAAATCCTGTTGCTTTCAGTACAAGTTAGTTAAACTCTGCAGGTAATTTTGAAGATCCTGCTAAATGATCATCAGCATAGCATAGCTTTTTCTATTGAAACTGATTTTGTAACATTAAAAACATTAAATTTTGCAACATATAACATTATTTTAAAATTGTTTTTCTTTAAATTCGCAAGACTACTGTATAACTAAAAATGCACTTTAGAAAAATTTACCTAAAACCTGAAGAAGAAAAAGGTTGTTCATCCTTTCCTATTAGCACCGCCATTCCAATGATACAAGGAAAGAAAGGCTATGAAGAACTATACTAAGTCTTTGCTGTTGACTCTTCTAAGTCAGGGAAATAAGCAGTTATTGGGGACGCAGAGCAATAGAAACTACATGCTTGATCTTAAATGAAACTTTTAAAAATTCTCTAACATAGGGCAGCACTGAGTCTTGTGGAAGTTCAGGAAAATGGTTTGACAATGCATAATTCCTGAGCTATTAATAAAATAAGGTACATGTGCATGTTATCTTTACAAAGAGTACTTTCTGTCTTCAAGTACTGGGCAGGAGTGATTCTCTTCTTGGCTGTTTTGTTCCTTTTTCCTTAAAGGAAGATTTCATGTGTTTCTTGTATTGGAGGGAAAAAAAAAAAAAGCTGTGATTTGTATTGAGGTTTATGTGAATGAATAATGGTTGCCTTCTCCCCCTACCTCGTTTATAGGTTAGTTTATCCTATACATATGAGACGAAAGATGCCCTGTGTTTAGTATTAACCATAATGAATGGAGGGGATCTGAAGTTTCACATATATAACATGGGAAATCCTGGCTTTGATGAAGAAAGGGCTATTTTCTATGCTGCAGAACTGTGCTGTGGTCTGGAGGATTTGCAGAAGGAGAGAATTGTTTACAGGTGAGTGTCCTCTACAGTCACTGGTACCTTGAATTTTCCATATCTGTTCAGCATTGAATATATTAATCGTTTTCTACTAAAGTTTAGGCTGCATAGTAGAAGTTGTTTTAGGAACATGGGATTGTATTCCTTAAAGGAGAAGTTCACGGAAGGTTATAGAAGTCCCTTACGGCATTGCTTGTTAAAGCTAAGAGGATAAAAAGTCAGTTATAATCCATATTGCCCTCTTTCTTCTGTTTTTATTTTAGGTTCCTCCATTAAACACTTTATTGCTTTTATATTAACAAAACTGTCAGAAACCTCATGAATTTTAATCTTGATTGTATGATTTTATGGATTAGATATTAGGAAGAAATTCTTTACTGAGACACTGGAACAGGTTGCCCAGGGAAGTTGTTGATGCCCCATCCCTGGAGGTGTTCAAGGCCAGACTGGATGGGGCTTCGAGCAACCTGGTCTAATGGGAGGTTTCCCTGTCCATGGCAGGGCAGTTGGAACTTGATTTTTAAGGTCTCTTCCAACTCTAACCATTCTGTGATTCTATGTTCTTTTCTGTCTCTGTATGTACATTATTTAACCCCTGGCATGTATTAATATTACAGAATAAGCAAAACTAACTTGGTGGTAGACTAAGAACTCTTTATATTTTGGGTGTGTAAGACCAAGTACCACTTGTTCTGAAGGAAGATTTAAAGTATAATCCTGAGTAGCTTTAATGTAATGACTTCTAGTCTTTTGCCTCCCCGGTACAGAAGACTAACAGCAGAAAGTGGCAGAACCATGGAATAAATTAGGCTTATGCTGGTGGTTGTATGTGGTTCCCTAAAGTATTTGGCCAATCTTGCAAGGTTACGCAGTGTGTTTTGGCATGCGTGTAGGAGGGAAGCAGGGATGAATGGTTTTGCTCATCATTTCCCTCACACAGAGCCACAAGTAGGTCACTTCATATTTCCCAAGTGAAAACAAAACTGATGGTTTAAAATGCAAAGCAATGATAAAAAAAAACCCCAAAGGAAAACAACAAAAAAACCCACAACCCTTGTGTTTAAGGCCAACTTGTTAGTTATTTGCCTACAAGAAGACCTTCAAACACATAACATCAAATTCTAGTGTTCTCTGTAATTGTAGATCTTGCAGTGGTTGTGGTTTATTTTGGAGCGGTCTCGATGTCTGTATCTCTGTCCTATTTTATGCTACTAAATGATCAGTTTCCAATTATTAGGAGTTTTCATGGCCTTAAATGTATGAGCAAGGCAGGAATTAGTTTTACAGCCAACTCTGAGTAAAAATGTCTAAATTAAAATAATGGGAATTATTTATAGTCCTCCATTCATAATAAAAATGAAGGATCAAAAGACAGTTACTTGTACGTGTGTAAGTAACTGAATAATTTGTATGCTCAGAGGTAAAAGAAGGGCTTAAATTTAATTCAGCTTAAATTCAGTATAGGACATACTAAAGGAGTTCCTGACTAACATGTAAAACAGACAAAAGAGACTCTTAATTATACCCTGTCAGCTCAACTGTGTTTGAGTACTAAAATTAAAAAACGCTTGGAAAATGTCATGCTCTCTGTAGAAGCACATTTTCATTGGTCAAATGACTTGTTTTTCCAAAATATGCTGGCTAATATTTCTCACTAGCCATTCTGCAAGAAAATGCAGAAAGAACGTGGGGTTTTTTTGTTGTTTTTTAATGAAAACTATTTAATGAAACTATTTAATACTGGTAGGACCACCGAATTTCTGAAATTGGAACTAGTTCTTTTTCTTGTTGTCGTATGTTGAGATCTACTGCTGCGTTTGTTTTCCAGCTTTAAAGGAGGAGTTTAAAACTCTCTTTTTAGAGGAATAGCTGTAACGTAAAACAGACTTTAATTCTGTAACATACTGTTGTAAAATATTTTCTTGAGGCTGTGTTTTTGTGGCTATGTATCTGTATGTTCAGAGTAAAATGTACAGTAGAAGCAGTGGAAGAAGAGATGCACAACTTTTGAAAGTAGAAATACCCAGTGCAGATGGTGGTAAATCAGTTCATCTTGTCAGTTTGTTCAGTTCTAGAATGGCAGTTTTAATATAAGTCAGTTATGTTAAAATTTATTATAAATCTATTATATTTGGGATGTGTTGCCAGCAATAGCAAAATGACTCATAAAGTGGAAAACTTAGGCCTAACTTTTGTCTCCTTAGCATCAATGTTTACTGTGTGTTTCCTGTGCCTTTTATATCAGTTATTACTGAATTTCAAGCAGTGGTGTTAGCGTTGTCTGTAGGAGCCCGGAGTCAGTTGTGCCATCTTGTTAGTGGGGTTCCCACTGGCTTAGAAGAATAGGTGGAGAGCTGGAAGGAGGGCCCTGTGGTGCCTTGTGACAGCAGTTGAGCCAGTTTGCTTGTTCCATGGTACCTTGTGAAACTCTCTGTAACTTGCCATATGTTGCTGACATTAAAAAAAAAAATAAGCAAACAGACAGTAACAGGCAGTAGTGGAGCTATTCATCCATCTGCTACATAAAAAAGTCTGATTAGACTTAGAGCAAAGTCAGAATTTGTATAAGACAGAGTAGGGAGAAAGTGCCTGCTTTTCTAAAGAGACTTAATTGCTGGATTTTTCTTTGCTCCTCAAAGACTGTAGTGTTTTTCTCACAAACTCATGTAGATGTCCATGGCACCGCTGGAAGGTCAAAGATCAAGCTCAGAGACCTGGTGAAGCTCTGATGGACAAACCAAGTAGCTCCTTGCCTGCCTCGTGCCTACGCTCAGAGTAGACGTCTTTACAGTGAAATCCCCTGAAAGATTTTTATCAAGAAATTTTCTCTGTGGGAAGGCTATAAGCGATAGCAAAAATAGACCGGTGCTTCTTTAGTCCAATTTCAAATAAATGTATAATTTCTCAGTCTTTTTAATGAACCTCCTTAATTTGTGAGCTTTGGGGTCTTCTAACCTTTCTCTGCTTCATAAGGGAAAACTGCTGCCTGTGTGGCTGGAATCGCATTGCTGGCTCTTGCTCCGAGCCTGTGAGCTGAGCTGCAGCCTGTTGCCCAGTGCAGGGCTAGCATGTGTATTCCAGCAGAAACTGGGACTTTGGCCTCTGTCATGGTGGAGAAAGGGAAGAGGGAGAAGGCTGATACCCCCCCCAAACTATTATCTCAGGGCTAGAATTTATACCTGAATGCTTCTGAAGGCTTGAATTCTTTGCAAACTGCTGGGCCTAAAAACTAATAGCATTAAAGAGATGGAATTTTGGTTAGAAACATTGACTGATCAAAAATCATGTCAGAACAGCATTAGTTTCTGCTATGCAGTGGAAGTTGCTAATAAGTATTAAGTTTTAGGTTAGGCTTTGATCAACCTTAAAGGAGATGGAACTCTTTAAACATGTTTATTTGAATTAATCTCAGCATATATTATATACTTTAAACTAGATGTTTTTCTTTGGAGCCAAATTTTCTTTATCTTTTTTGGTACTGGTGGGGGGTTGTTGGTTTTGGTTTTTGCTTTTATTTTGTGTTGGTTTTTACTCTGATCTCTCCTGGTATCTCTAGTATTGATATGGAGACTGCGTAGACTTAAAAGTATTAGGAGGAAAGTGTCTTGCTGACTTCTTTGTTTGGTTGATCTCATAAAATAATGAAATTTTAACTCAACTGCATGTACTTTAGAGCATTGATTTATCAATATTTGAAAAAAAATAAATAAAAGCATACAGATTTCTTGGTGAACAAATATATTTGTATATTTCTCTCATTTTGAAGATAAATTCTGGAGTCACACTTCCTAAAATAGCTTCTTTTACATTATCCAGTCTGTTCTGCTTGTATATTCTGCTTGTTTTTCTCACAGCTGTACATACTGTTTTTAATAATCTATTCCATTCATAACAGAACCTTTAGCCAGGTACTGATTTTTTTGCTGAGCTATTTCTGGCTTTACAGTATTTATGATGGAATAAATACAAGAGACTGTATTGCAGTCCACATGCTTTCTGATGCATATCATGATTATAAATATATGTTTTATACATATAATCTGTGTATGTAAATAATACATTAAAAATATGTATATTCTCAATAGAATCTGCTAGCGGATAAATCCTAGAAGTAACCTTTGAACAGCTTCAGATTGAGCTTCAGTGACTCACCATATTTTCCTAGGAGGATGAGGGGGGTGGAATCCAAATATCCCAATGATGTTCTTTTGTACAAGATGATGCCTATAAAATGCAGAATTGCAAGACTGAATTAATTGCTCTTTTTGCTCTTTCACGACTCTTGCTAGCATTTAATAGCTAAAAACCATTTCACGTGAAAGTGTGGTGTTTATAGAGAAGTGCTAGAGACTCTTAGAAAGTTGATTGCAGAGAATCCTAACTTAGATAAAAGTGTCTCGTAAGCTTTAGAAGCTGCATATCCAAATGAATTAAATGGAGTTTGAATGGAAGATACTAAGCCATTGCTTAGTCTTTGGAGTATTACTCTCTGTTGGTACTTTGATACCCTGGGATAGAATATAGCAAAGGGTCAGCATCAAACGTTAGCAGGCACTGGTGCCTTTTACCGTTGTGGAGTTCTATGGCTGATGCTCTCGGGAGAAATGCCTTTCACTTATGAGGACAAATTTGGGTGTAAGTTGGTGGTTCTTTGTATCAGGATTTCAGTGTTGTGTGCAGAAAGTTTCTCATCTGTGAAATACTAATTGCTGTTGTTAATATAAATGCATTGGGGAGTTTAGAAAAATGGATCTCAGGAGTTCTGAGGTGTTAAACTACCTGTACTAGAGGTCCTCAACTTCACAACTGTTTTCTTTTAATATAGGTGGAAACTGAAAAAATTGCTTTAATCAGAACCAAGTGGTCTTCTGTTGCCTCAGTTGCAACAGAGTGGCAACTATTGATTGATGATGATGGCTAATAGTTTTACCTTTATATAATTTACGTTTCTATTCTGTTTAATTTGTAGAGACTTGAAACCTGAGAATATACTCCTTGATGACTGTGGTAAGTAAATATTACAATTCGTTTTGAAATTGGGAATTATAAATCTAATTAATACTGTGACAGAAATCAAAGGGATTCCTTAATAACAAAAGGGACCTAACTGACAAATGTTAACTCTATTAAAAAAAAAAACAAACCTCTCCTTGCTTTTTAGTAGGGAAAAGTTCTGTGGTTTTAGGGGATGACAGTGATGATGTTTGCAGGTCAATTTCCCACCTTAAAAAGAGTACTTTTCCCCTTTTGCTCCTCCTTTGCCCCCCATCCCTGATTTAAGATGGCTACAACTTCTTTATGGATTGTTTTCTCTCTTTATCTTTTCTTTGACTGTGGAAACATGATTTGTTAGATGTGAAGTCAGAATTTTACTTAATAAACTATAATTAAGCAATAAGGAAGAAAAGAAATCTGAAACATCACTGTTTAACGTTTCAGCTAAAACAGATGTGATGGTCACTGATGTGGATGTGGCTGGAAGGTATCAAGGAAGTACAAACAATATGAAGAAGTGTTTGTAGGTTTTAGTTTTTCAAAAGCCAAATTAATTTTCTTTAATGACTTTGTATAAAAATTTGCCCGAGTCTTTTGAATTCCGGTAGAACATGTGCAGCAATTACCTTCTGAGCTGTGGATGAATAATACGTGTTTGTTCTTGTAATAGCTGAGTATTTTAGTTAAGGGATATCTGTTTTTGAAGTCATTAGTACAATTTATGTTTTTTAAAGTCAGCATGTTCTGACTGATAAATTACTAAAAAGGTGATGCTTGGGAGAAGTAATTTTCCAAGAGCTAAAGCTTTGCTAAACATCAAATGAATTCTTTCATTTTTCTCTCCAGCAATGTTTTGCAAAAGCCAAAGACTTCTTTGAGGAAAAATGTGGCCTTGCAGGACTGCAATAGAATGCTTTCTCTCTGCCAGAGTTATTCTGATCTTGTTCCAGAGAGCAGAGGAGACTAATTAGAAAATAGCTTCAGGAGCTCAGATCCTGCACTTGAGAAGGGGTTCATCAGATGTCAGGGAATAGAAGGGAATCTGAGTGTATTTAAAATAGCATTTGCTGCTCAAGAGCATTTAGTGATTTCCAACCAGCATCTAGAGTGGCACTTGACTTTCTCCACTCTCCCTGCCCACCCCTTGATTATCTGTCACATGTAAATAAGAATTTAACATGCTTCTAACTAACACTGATGCTGTAGAGCTTTTTGAATGCCAGAGAATATATGCAGAAAGGACACTTAGGCATTGGAATGGTCTACCCAGAGAGGTGATGCCGTGTCCACTCTTGGAGGCTTTCTGGGCATCAATTTAAAAATGCTTCAACAGTTTGGGCTGACTGCTTGGTCAGAAAGTTGTATTATGGACCTTCTGAAGTCCATCCCAGCCTGAATTAATCTGTGAATCTGTGATGTTTCTGTAAATGATGGTATCCCTGACCTTCATTCCAGTGTTTAAAAATAAGTGGGGTTTTGTGTTGGATTGGTTTTTTCCCTCTAAAGCTTTCTACTGTGGATGATTGGCAATTTTCTGTTTTAAAAATGAGTTGAAAGTGCAATTGCCCTTCTGCCTAGCCTTTTATGTTTTTATTAAGAAAGTGCATTATGTGTTTTTAAATTAGAAACAGGTCAATACAATTCTTGGCCTGAATTGACTTGAATCGTTTGCTGTTGAGTCTGTCCAGCAAAGAACTGTATCTGTCAATGGGGATGTAAGGGAGGGCAATATGAACTTATTCCCTTTGCCCTTCTTGGGCTGTTTCCCCATCTGGGCAGTGTTGTTCATGACAAATCATAAGTCTTCCGCTAGACTATTTCTACATTAATAGGTACTAGAGTAATTGTCATGCACAATAAGAAAGGTAGTCAACTTGAGAAGTTGGCTTATAGTGAAATACAGTGAAGTGAAATAGAAGCTGAAGTTACCTGTATTTGACTGGTTCATGAGATGGGAAAATCCTAATACTGAACTAACATGTTAAAATAGAAATAATAATAACTAGGTTACGATTAGGCTACTTTTATTTTGAGGTGGGAGTGGGGATAGCAGTTCCAGTTACTTGTGCTTAGTATTATTAGAGGAAACCCTGATGTCTCAGTACAGGCTACAGTTTTCTCATATTTGGAATAAATGGAGTAAATTCTGGTGTTTTGTTAGGAAGTCAGAAAGTATTTGTAGTGGGAATACAGAAAAGAGAAATGCAAGCGTATGATGCATACATACAGAATTTGACATGAATAGTCATCATTTCTGTTTGTCCTAAAGTAGCAGCATATGCCAAAGCCAGCAATTGGAGTACTTGACAGCAAATATTTTTATATGACCTTCAGGAAATCAGTTAGATCTGTGCCTCTCTTCCTTTATGTGTTTAAGGTGTGCTTGAATAATGATAAATCACTCTTTTCTAGTTAGTTAAATAACCTTAGTGGCATGAGTATATGAATGGTTTGATGTTTTGTGGTGGCTTTTTTGATGAGTATGCCATAGAAATTTTTTGTTTTGAAAGTGATAATATTTTCTTGTTTGCTGACTGTGTGTAATTTATTTTAACATAAATAGGACATATCAGAATTTCAGATCTTGGATTAGCTGTGCAGATTCCAGAAGGAGAAACGGTCCGAGGACGGGTTGGGACTGTTGGTTACATGGGTATGTAAAGGATCCTCTGCTAGTACGTTTTACCAGAACAGCTGCTTCTGTGAATATGTGAATGACTTGTCCAAAGAACTGCATTTGTTCTGGATTAATTACTAGACATTTTATGGGAAGAAAGGTTATATGGTGGTACATGTTAGTAGTCAATCAAAAGCCTATTGATAAACACAAAAGCTTAACTTAAGAAACTCTAGCTTTAGACAGAACTTTAAGAAAGCCCCTTTTTTTTTTTTTTTTCACTTGAGGATCATAGGTAAGCAGATTAATTACTATGAGAATGCATTTCTTTCCATGCTTTAGATAAAGTTCATTCTTAGTTTGTAAACAGTACTGATCTTAAGCGTTAAAGAATTTAAATGCTTTTCTTGGGTATAAACAGAGACCTCACTGCAGAAATTAACATTTCTTTGAAGTACAGAGGAGTTACGCAAAGATCTCTGCACAAAGCCAAACGAGTGCCTGAGAGTTTTTTTCAATATTTAATTGGTTACTTTTAAGTGAATTGTCATGAGGGTTTCTTTGGTTTTGTTTTGCAGCTCCAGAAGTGCTCAAAAATGAAAAGTACACATTCAGCCCAGATTGGTGGGGTCTTGGGTGCTTGATTTATGAAATGATTGAAGGACAATCTCCATTCAGGAAGCATAAGGAAAGAGTCAAACGGGATGAGATTGACCGGAGAGTCAAGGAAGACCAGGAAACATACTCAGACAAGTTCTCAGAGGATGCAAAATCCATCTGCAGGATGGTGGGTGAAGAGACATAGAGGTTTGAAAATTAAATTTCTAATCCTTTTTAAGAGATGCACTACTTTATTTTAACATCTTCTATTGAAAATTTTGCCAAGTTGGAGTTTTTAAATCTTTCTTTGGTTCAGGTGTAAATTTGTGATTCTCCATGGATTGTTCAATTATCAGACTTTGAGAAGTCAGAACTTTTTTCAAGATAAAGGAAAGCTGCATAAATGGGTTTTTCATCACATGAATGAAAAGGTTCAGTACTCCTTGGACCACATGTAATCATAGGTGGAGTACAATAACATGCTCAATTTTGATATTGTATGTGGAGAAATGGCGGAGTTTACTAGCTTCCTTGCCCAAAAGAGTCCGTACAAGATACTAAATTTAAGAACATGCAAAACATACATTTGCTAAGAAACATATTTATACAGAAAGCTTTAAAAGTTTACTAGTTTATGCAAAACAGGTTTGTTACTTAAGGCTACTGGGAAAAAAAAACGAAGTCCGTATTTCTGGAAAGTGAAGTCTATACCACCTATAAAACCTATTTAGCGTGGCATCAATTAAAATATTTTCATATGACTTTGGGTATAATCTTCTAATTATCTGCATTCAGGTATTCTTTTGTCTACTGAAAATATTTTAGCTTCCAGAATGTTGTAGTTTAAATTTCCGTTTGTTTTTGATACCACAATAAGTTTCATGTAATAAAAGGCCAAGTAACAAAATAGATTTATTGAGAGACGTTGTATATAGATTTTTTTTTTTAATTGTGGGATTTTATCACGGGATCAACTGGATCTTTTTTTTTTTTTTTTTCCTGTATCTTTGCAGCTACTTGCTAAAAATCCAGGGGAACGACTAGGTTGCACTGAAGATGGAGCTGCTGTTGTAAAGCAACATCCTATTTTCAAGAACATTAACTTCAAGAGGCTGGAAGCTAACATGTTAGAACCTCCGTTCTTGCCAGATGTAAGTAGGTGAGACAGATTTGATTAGTATCTAAAACGGCAAGAACTGTCATAATTCTATGCCAGCAATCATGCAAGCTCCAGAGAAACCTCTCAAAGTTAGTTGAATTGGCAGAAGAATGCCATTGTAGCTGTCGATGGCTTGTTCTGTGATGTTTCATCTGAGATCATAGAATAAGTTGCAATAGCGGTAATGCTGTAGGGGGCTTTGTAGCTGATTTCTTAGCCCTTAAAATTCTACTTCCCTAGCTTAGGTGCTGAACAAATGGAGATTAGCTTTGAAGAAATTACTTTGGAGTTGAAAGGAGGGTAACAGAAGACGAGTGAATTGTGACAGTCACTAAGAAACCCAGAGAAGTTGCTTGCTGTTTCTGGTTTTTAAGTTTTTCCATTTCTGTTTTGTAGTATAGTGTAATTTGGGGGTCAGCAACGTGAAATATAAAATTGTAGATGTCTTGCTCCTGCCCTGCTGAGAAAGGGAGGGGAAAAAAAAAAAGACCAAAATAACCCAATTACACCCAAAAAAAACCCCACCCCAAACCCTCACAAACAAACGAAAACACACACAAAAACTCTCAACCAAACCAAAATCTTAATGAAGCAATCTTGTATTATACTGCAGCCACGTGCCGTATATTGTAAAGATGTCCTGGACATAGAGCAGTTCTCAACAGTAAAAGGAGTGAACCTGGATACTACAGATGATGACTTCTATTCCAAATTTGTTACGGGTTGTGTCTCAATCCCTTGGCAAAATGAGGTATTGTATATTTAATAAAAAATTTCTTTAACGCAGCAATATAGAAGACTTAATTAGGGATATAATTATCATATTCATTTTCTCTGTGAGATGTGAAGAAGTTACTGCTTTAGACTTTGCTGAGAGGCGTCAGAAAAAAGTTTTTTCCAAGACATAAATAACTTACTAAAAATTGACATCTATGGTAAATTTGCACAAATAGTATCTGGCATCTTGTCATCATGGATAAAGCCTGCAGAACAGTATTTAGCATCAGTATCACCACATTTTTTCTTGTTCTTCTGTCATGTGTTATTCAGTACTGCTGTTTGGGGGAGATACAGATAGAATGCGACTCAAAGAATTCAAAAGCAAATTGGTGCAGCAAGTTATTTGTGTATCATGCCTGTATGTCAATAGAGTATCCAGGTGATACTGCAGATTTCACCTTTTCCAAGGTTTCAAAACAAACATTTAAATATCAATTGAGTCACACTTTCTCTTAAAGCTTATTCATCTGTGTAGTGATTGAGTATTCTAGTATTCTGCATAGCACGCTAGAATTTTGCTGGTTCTGCATGCAGTTCAGTCTGTTTAGGAAATTCAGATCTTTGATATTTTAGCATGAGTACTCAGTAACAATTCTAGTTACTAGAACTGAAATGAATCTAGTTCTTCTTATGATTGCCGTCCTCCTATCAAAGCACATTCATAAGTTTCTGAAATTAGTATTGTCTTTAATTTTACTAATGTAGTTTCTTTGGTGTGATTTTTTTTTTAATTTTATTTAAAGCTTGAACACAAAAGATCAGTGATTTCTGAACTAGTCAGAGACAAAATATGTGTTCCCTTTTGTTTGCCTTTTGCTTTATTTTGCATTTCATTAAGGAGATACGAAAGGTGTCATTTGACATAGAAAGTCTTCACTAAGAAGCAATGAACCTTAGGCTGTTGGAGAAATAAGTATTTCCTGTGCTATGTTATAATTCTAAACTTCAGTATATAATCCAGTCATTGAGGAATGCACTGCAGCTTAAGAACTTTAAGCATATATAGAGGGGTAAAGTTGATAGTAGCTGTGGAATTCTGGGGATAACAGTTCCTTCTCTTCAAGGTGTAACTGTGTAGACTTCATTTTGCATTTGAGCTTTTTTTTCTTTTAGTTCATGTTATTGACCTTTCCCTCAGATCTCTGCTCTCAGTCCCTTAAGAATTCCTCTTCCCCTCCCATAATTTACCTAGTGTCATGGTTTCTAACATAAGCAGACGACATTTCTTTTTCCTCTCTATGTCCTCTATCCTGCTACAAGGTATACTCATTTGGTTGCGTGCTCATTCTGATAGATGTGTATCATTGGTACTCACTGATAAATGCCAACTATGTGGGCATTAACCATTCTCCTTCTGACCGTATCTGTTTTACATTTTGGCATTTACTCTTTCTGCTTCCCTTTCTGGACCTCCAGTAATTGTGTTTTTATTTCTTTTGTTTTCCGTGTACACAAACACAGATGATTTAAAAATTCCTTGCTTCTCGACAGAGACTTGTCTTTGTTATATGGTGGGTTTTGGTTTTTCATGAAGACTAACTCTCTATCTTATTGCCTTATTCCTAATTGTACTGTATGTTAGTTGTGTTTTGATAGACAGTTTCCCAAAACACCAAAATGTTCAAGTAACTAAGGTCAGATATCAGCTGCTTTTATCCCAAGAGCGCAGTTTTTACTTTGTAAAAATATGCCCCTGATACTTTGCAGATAGTAGTATTCTGGATACAATAATAATTTCTCTTTATTGATAAATGTGACATCAAGTAAGTTCAGTCCAGGGTATAGCAACATTTTGTTTGTTAGGCTAGACCGCTCAGAACTGAGTGGAATAGATCAAACCAATTTCTGGTTCTAAAAACTTGTGCTTATTGTCACATAGGCAGACAAAATGCCGAACCAAAGCAAGGGAGTGTGTGAGTGCTTACCTGCACCATAGAGCTCTCATTGCTGTTTTTCGGTTTGCTGAATGCACAAGGAGAGTTAATGTGCCTTCCTTCATGGAACTCTGTGGGTGCTGTAGTTTCACTGATGAATTTGTAAATTTGTTAGGAGTACCCAGCCAGAGTAAACAGATAATACATGGGATATGTTTAAGAGGCTTGTATAGATATTTAATTTATATTTCATATGTTTTAAAGATGATTGAAACGGGATGCTTTGAAGATATCAACGCATATGAAACTGATGGTACTGTGTCACCAGACAGAGAGAGGTCTCCTAAACCAAAGAGAGGCTTCTTTCACAGACTTTTTAGTGGAGAGGTAAAGGTATTTATTTTCTTTCATAAGAAAATTATCAGTAAGACCATCCATTTAATTTTTCATCTTATTCTACGATAGGAAAAACAAGTTGTTCACTGCATACTGAAACTAATTAACTTTGGTTTATTATGGCTATGCCCCTCCACTGCATTCCAGAAACTAGCAATCCCTGTAACTCCAGGAGTGTTTCCACGCTCAGTGTTCTGTCTTTCTCTAGTGTCTGCTAGCTATTACCTGGGGAATAGTGTATGCACAGTGATAGCTGTGCTCTACATCCTTCTTTCTGAAAGTTTTGGGTCTTGCTCCTTAGATATATTGCCAGTTTTTATAAAAACTTCTGGGGAGATGACTTCAGAGATAATTGAGGCCCCCTCTGTAAAAGGGGGCTTCATTTCTGTTTGATGAATTTTTAAGTTTATTAGGAGTACCCAGCCAGAGTAAATAGATAATTTGTGGAACGTGTGGAGGTAAATGAATTCAGTATTTACCACCTGAACAACACCTGACATATAGATCATGAGAAAAAATAAATTAAAAAAAAAAATCTATTTCAGTTACAGATGTTGTACACAATTCTGCTTGCTCAGTATGCCTGTACTTAGAGTGGAATTATCTTGAGGAGCATACGTATATTCCAGTAGAGAACACTTCTGCAGAAATTACTTTTGCTTCCAAGCAAAAATGGAATTTCAGAATTGCCAGGGGCATATCATTAAGTAGCCACAACAGGGCCATGCATTAAAATTGCATGATGATATTTTTCTATCATCAGCTGGTAATTCACCTCTCTAAAATGGTACAATGCTAATGGAATGTATAATGTTACTGTCATTTTTAGTTCACCTTTTCAGATTCAAGTTTCCCTCACTTACAATAATGGAATAGAAGGAATGGTTAAGCGTACTAATAATCTCACATACCTGAAGTTAAAGCTTGTGTCTTACTGTAGTCTTTTCAAGCTGAATCAGCAGGATACATACTGTCCCAAGATATTGGTGTATGTATTGAGAAAGAGTCCAAAAAACACCTACATGGCTTGAGAGCCTTAAACTGGTTTTAAAGTAGTAAGACTGCAGTTAATTGTCTTGTGATGTTAAAAGAAGAAAAGATCTTAAGGTTAAATGAAACTTTAATGATTTGAGATTTAGGGTTGGGTGGTGGTTTCCTTTGGTATTCCCAGAGCATTTAGACAACCTCCACCCCAGCCTTTCTGTGCCCCATAAAACACATAAGCCAACAACAGTGTCAGTTCTGCAGCTCAGTTGTCTCTTTGTCCTCTCTTGCAGGTCTGCTTTAAATCCGATTGCAGTGATGATGAGCAGGAGTCCTCCAGACTTTAAATCGTTTTACTCTCATCAGAAAGGATGAGCAAACTTTAAATGTTTTATATCTCTGTAGCAAAGTGTATTATATATATTTTTTATCTGAGTTCAAGGATTTTTGTACATTTGTACTTCTTTTGTTTTAAGATGTATATTTTCACTAAAGCTTAATTGTACAAAAAGCAATGAGTGCCATTTGAGTGAGTGTGTTTCTGTATGTATTTGATTTATCTTGATTTTTTTTTTTTCCCAGTGGAATGAATGTAGAAATACTAAAAGGATTTTAAAGCACAGAGATAATATCTATGGTATCAATGTAACTTGACTTTGTATGCTCCTGGTAAAACTCTTCTTATTCATTAGGATCTTTATTAGGAGTCTTACTAGCAGTAAAAGTGCTGTACTGATAAATTTCATGATTCTGGTATTATCTGGCAGCATGGCAGTGCTATTACCTAATGTATCTCTCAAGCTACTGCTGCGGAAAAAAAGGAATTCAGTGCACTGTGGCTTGCTTTTTACTATCTGGCTCTGCAGAATGTCTTTCTGTATTTCTATATATAGAGAATTCTGAACATTTAGCTTAATGCTGTAACAAACTGCATTGCCCCATTCTACTACTTTCTACCCATCTTCCACATTCTCCCCACACAGTTTCTTGGCATGGACTGCACAGCTAGATCTATGCCAAAATTTTGTAACTATATTTTGAGTACTTCACTATGTTTCCTAAAAGTTTTTACCTGTGGGGACACTTTTTCATTATTTTTTTTCTGTAAATGAGATTTGTTTACAACTCCATGTAGGATGTTACAGTTTTATAATGGATTCAAAAACAAAGCATAGGCTCTCCTTACTAACCTCTTCTCTGCCCATTATGTTGTAATACGCAATGTTGCAGGGTTGACAGCAATCACTGCCACTGAGAGGGGGACAAGGTAGTATTGAGTATCAAATTTAATTATGTAAATAGTCTTATAACCTTGAAAAACTTAAACATTCAAGCCTGCCTTTAATGATCGCTTAATGCAGATGTGGAGCTTGTATTGAAGTTTTAGTTATGATTACCTGATGTTCATTAGCAAAACTGCTTCCAGCTGCTTGGAAGTTTGTCAAACTTCCTTTCTTCTGGACTGAAAGTATGCCAGACTTCCTTTTTATTTTGTAAAGTTTCCGGTAAAACTATTAATCTGTGTATGAGAAAGATGAGGCTTTTAATGAAATGTTTCCTAAATTCAGTTCTCAAAATTGGAATTAGGGATTTGAAATACAATGGAATGCTCTTGGAGCTTGAGACATGACTTCTGTTACATATTTTGTTCTGTATTCTGAATATTCATCTCCACTGAGCATGCTTTTTTTTTTCCTCTCAAATCTCTAGGGCACTAACCAGACGCACTTGTATTATACACACAGAGCAACTCAATATCCCTCTACCTCAAATAGGTTTTTGCTTGTGATCCGCAGACCCACTGGAAGAAACTTAAGCTGCTTCTGGGAAACTCACAAGATACAGTTGATACTCAAGCCTCTCACGGGGTTTTAATTCAAAGTATTTTGTCTCTAGTGACAAATGCTTTAATGGGTCAGAATTTGAAAAAAAAAAAGGGGCTTTGAAAACCAGTGTGTTACAGAATCCTGCTGGGGTTGTGCTGGTGTCTACCTGAAATTGTCCCTCTTGGCTACTGTGCCAGAGAAATGAGGAATGAGACTCTCTTCTGTGTTTTCAGTGCATTTTTCCCACTGTCTGAAACAGCAGAAGACAACAAAATGAGTTGTCATAGGAAGTACAAAGGGAGAAATTGGCAGAGGTTGAATGAATTACTGGAAGACAGTCTGATGCAATAGTGAAGGGATGGGAAGCTTGACATAAAGAGGAATATCTGAAATAAGGGTGTTGGCTGGAACCATTATGTGTGAGACAATGAGCTGGCATGGTCTGACTTGACCCTCTTTATTATATACCACAATAACAGAAGGACTCTAAAAAGGTGGGAATGCAAAAATAGGGAAGTAACAAAAGTGTTTTATAAACACCCACCTGATTGGAGAAGTGATCATCTGTCTCTGATTAAGATCTTAAAAAATTAAACCTCTTAGGCTTGCTGTTCTGTAGAAAAAGTGACATATGGGGTGACAGTCTGGATTTAATGCCTGCTTAGACCAACTTGAAATTTGGGCAAGAATACCATGGACACAAGCTGAGTAATTTTTATAAAGAAAATATAGGAATTGGCTCTAATAAATAAAAAAAACCACTGAAAGTCTGTTTATCATGTATTTCAACTTTTCTTTCCATATTGGAGGGGGAAGGAATCTTAATAAATAAAATCAACTTCTCTGTTTTGGAGTGCTGAGACTTAACATTTACTCTCCAGGGATCTGTGAAGAAAAAATGCTAGATGAAGAGAAGAGGGAAGTTATTCTTTAGAAGCAGTTATTTATACGTCTGCCTCTTTGGACAGGGGAAAAAAAAAAAAAAAAGAAAAAAAACCACAAAATATTTGTTTGCTTTTATGAAGCTTTATTTTGTTTAATTTCAAAAGTGATTTTTTTATGCTCTGAAGAATACTATTTAATTGTTTTTGAGTAACTGCACGTTTGGAGGATTAGGACCTAAATTCTGTTGGGTTTGGGGGGTGGGGGCTTTTTGTTTCTTTTTTTTTTTCCCCAATAGGTTCAAAGTAGCATTTTCCTACTATAAATTTGTCCCTTTTGGCTAGAAATGTAACTGCGTAACAATGACTAGATGTTATCTATTATGAATCCCCCAATGCACTAGAAAAGACAAGAAATTGAAAGGATCAGCAGAACTCTTTCTGTACTGTACTTGGAGATGTTACTCTGTTTAACCTAAGGTGACTAACATTGGTTAAATCTCATTACTGGGATATTAGTAGCTTGGAGACGCATTTTGAAAGTGGGGGAGAGCACCAGAAAGCAAAAACACTGCATAATACGAATTTTGCTCTCAATTTTTGTACGACATAATTGAGACAAAGAAGGGGGAAGGAAGCAGGTTGTGGTTACTGATTATGTAGCTTTTTATTTCCATGGAGCTGTTTGAGTATTTTTGATATTTTTTTTTTTTTTTAAAAAAGCCCAGGCCAATTCTTGTAATTCAGAATGCCTTTGCTATACCTTCATGAATTCAGATTGTAGATTCATGTGGTAGAAGGTTCTAATAGCAGTGGGACAATCCAACAGCCTGACTGCTTTGTTCTACTGGTGCAAGATATGGAAGGATCTATGGAATTCTGTGGAGGTCCCTGCATGACATTAACCCTTTTTTTCTGTGGCTCGTGTTTCCAAGGATTTGTATATGTAAGTCTTAATGTCTGCTTGTGCATACCTCATGAATCTATATACTTAGCTCAAAATTCTAACACTGTGAAATGATGTACCGGTATCTTACTGGTTTATTTAATGCTCTTGAAAGTTGTGACCAACAGAATAGAATCTTCATGCCTCAGGGGTGTTCTCTTTCTATAAAAAAAATTTGTCAGCTTTTTTTTTTTTTTTTTCTCAGTGTAGTGTTCATAACAGAGATGGTGTTATGTTTCTGGATGACACCAAAACCAACAAAACAGTCTCAGTTGAAAGAATGAGCATTTAAAAATAATGGCTGTGTAATAGTAAATAGGAAAAAGCCTGTGGTATTTCTATAACAAAGAGAGCGCTATTGGCAAATCTTAGCTTTTAATAGAAGATGTTGTCCTTCTATTGAAGAAGCATTCTTAGAACAGTAGATTGGAAGTTTTTTTGATTATGAATTATCTCCGTCTCAGAACAAAATTACGTCTAATTTGAGAAATCAATAATAGAAGCTATTTAAGACAACTGTAATCGTTTTAGAATGCACTTCAATTACTCTTCAAATAGGACTGATGTAAGAAATTTTTCATTGCCATTTGTACAAAGAATACTGTTTACAAGTTAGTAAAATAAGTCAATAGATAGAAGTAATATTATTTTACTTTGGTTTACAATTTAGTATTATGCTAATTTAACATTGGAATTATCACCTTTCACATTAGTATAGATTTTCAGAAAATACTTCTCTTCAGGAAGTACTCAAAAATGAAATTAAAATTAAAAAATTAATGGAAAGCATCCTTAAGCTAAATCTATTTTTACTGATTTGAATTACCTACCTATCTCATTTTGGTGATGATGATGTCTTTTGTGTTGAATGTACAGTTCTTTTTTATTTCATAATTGTTATTTCATAACTTAAGTTTTGCTCAAGATGTAGGTTTTTTTTCTCATGTTCCACATGTGTCCAAAACACCAGAATTCTTTCCAAGTGTAGCAAAGCTGACTATTAAATGTGTTGCATTAGTTCCAGTATCTCCAAACCACTGAACTGTTCTCGTATGAGCTGTTTTCCCAGATGTTCTAGCATTATTATTCCTGAAATAAAAGCAAAACACTGCCATGTATCTCAACCACATGTATTACTGTCTAATGTGATTTATTTGCCATGTCTGTCATGGTAGCCAGGATAAATAAAAGAAAAATTGTAATTTAAAAAAAAAAAAAAGAAAAAGAAAAAGTTTCACAACTTGTTGAAGCAGAGAATGTGTATTACATGCAATACAGGTTCTTTACCGATGTGAGGTTGTCAGATCCAGGAAAAAGTGCCCTAGCTCTGTTGTATTTACTCAGCTGATGCCTCGTCTCATGGTCTGAATCTTGACTTCTACAGAAATTTCTGTGTGAAAAGAGAATTATCAGCATGGGCAGTTTTTCATTAACACAGTTGCTGTGATGACACTGTGGATGTGAATGCAAGGTTGGTCAAGAGTAGCTGTAGCTCTACTTGTCTTCAGCCTTACCCTGCTTACTGAATTTTCCACTCTCTCAAGGAAACTGACCAGTTGTCACTCCCCTTGAGAGAATTTATGCTTTGATCTCAGTTGGATTTGTGGGATTTTTTTGTTTTGTTTTTATATCAAATACTTTTCAGCAGTAGGCTACTTGTATTTTCAACATTTTACCCTATTCATACAAAGGCTTTTACTGGAATTTTATGGCACGAGTCGAAGGGTTAAGTGCTCGATTACTATACAAAATATCTTCAAATTAAGTTACTTTAACAGTAATATAACCCTACCATGGCATGTTGCAGATTACCTGTGTGTAAGTTGAAGTACATGGGCCAACAGTCTTGTGAAGTTGATTGGATTGGGTAGTACCAGTGCTGAAATGTTTGTGGAAATCCAGAAATGCCGGTCTACGTGTGACTTTGGGACAGGGTGAAAAATTTTCTTGATGTAACTGTCCAAACTGTTTTTAAAAACATGAAGTCAAGAGGTAACCTACGCCTACGTAGCCTGTGTTCATGTTAATGATGTTTGTTGTCTGTCTTATAGAAAGGTAGAATCATGTTTCTTCTTTTTTCCTCCTGGAGGCTGAGCTTAATTCACTGGCACCCACCAAGTTACATCTAACCTTCTAAGTATTCACTGTTGCTCTGTTGAGGTTGTGACTTTATTTTCTTTGTGGTAATGATG
>VZRU01017849.1:380762-404793 GCA_013398155.1 Pedionomus torquatus | reverse complement strand
AAATGGGCACAAACTTGTACATAAGAAGGTCTGCCTAAACATGAGGAGGAACTTCTTCGAGGGTGGCAGAGCACCGGCTGCCCAGAGAGGTGGTAGAGTCTCTGTCTCTAAGACGTTCAAAACCTGCCTGGACAAGTTCCTGTGCAACCTGCTCTAGGAGGACCTGCAGGGGGGTTGGACTAGAGCTCCAGAGGCCCATTCCAACCCTGTATCATTCTGTGATTCTGTGAAAAGCCACAGCAGTCAGGTCAAGTTCCCAGTGACCTGGAAAAGAGAAACACTGCACCTATTTTTAACAAGGGTAGAAAGGAGGACCTGGCAACTACTGGCTTCATCTCTATGCCTGCAAAGATGACAGAACAGATCCTCCTAGAAGCTATGCTAAGGCACACAGAGGACATGGAGGTGATTCAAAAAGCCCAGCACGGTTTCACCAAAAGTAAGTCCTGCCTGACCAACCTGGTGGCCTTCTATGATGGAATGACTACATCAGTGGAAAAGGTAGAGCTATGGATATTATCCACCTGGGCTTCTCTAAGGCCTTTGACATCGTCCACCCACAGCATCCTTCCCTCTAATGTGGGGAGTTATGGATATGATGGATGGAATGTTCAATGGATGGGATTGAACAGTCATGTCCAGAGGGTACTGGTCAATGGTGCAATTTCCAGATCAAGCTCGGTTACCTCGTAGCCCCTTCCAGTACCTGAAGTGAAACTACAAGAAAGCTGGACAGGGACTTTTTACAAGGACATGTAGTGACAGGGCAAGAGGTAATGGTTTTAAACTGAAAGAGGACAGCTTTAGATTAGATACAAGGAAGAAATTCTTTACTCTGAGAGCGGTGAGATCCTGGCACAGGTTTCCGGAACAGCTGTGAAGAAGAACACCCCATCATGAAGATGTTCAAGGCCAGGCTGGATGGGGCTTTGAGCAACCTGGTCTAATGCAAGGTGTCCCTACCCATGGCATAGGGGGTTGGAACAAGATGATGTTCAAGATCCCTTCCCATCAAACCATTCTATGATTCTATGATATATCTGTGACTGCAAGATGAACACTCCTGGTTAAGCCATGGACAGCAAACAGTTTTAATACTAATCTGACTGTACAAACTAGATCATGTCTTGGGGAAAGCTCTAGCCCAAGCATAGACAAACATGCTGCATTCTGTCTTTGCTGTAGTCAAGGAGGACTGAAGTGTACTACTCTCACTCCTCTTCTCTCATCAGTTCAGCAAATGAGAACTGAAATGTGATACCTCTAAGCCTTTCTGCAATATCTCATACAAGGAATACGAAATTTTACATAGGAAAATATGGAGAAACTTGAGCCTCAAAAACATTTATATAATTGTGAAACACTCACATTCATTAAAGCTTCATATTTCTTCCTAGAGGCAAGATTTCAGCAGACATGATTGTTTTTAAACAAACTAGCCAGCAATTAAAAAAAAAAATCAAACAAAAAAACAGTGAGGAAAGCAGTCTATGGTTGGATTGATGTTCCTCCATTGCACCGTGGCCTAACACCTCTCAGAGAAAGAACACAGAACTCTAAGCTACAGTTCTACAACACATCCACTGAATTTGAGTAGAAAAACTGGTTATTCCACTGGCTGCAGAGGTAATTCTGCTTCTTAAATGCTATTATTGCTGCTAATTCACTTCAAGGAATGCTAATGCATGACTGAATCTCTTTCACCACTGAACACTCAAAAGTGAGATCACAAAGAATCATGTGGCTATGCTCACTGCCCCTTCATCAAGTACAAGTAGACAACTAACGCCACTTGGGACAGTTACCGTCACAGGATGGTTACCAGCAAGGTGAGAAGTCATACAATTGCGTCCTTCCTACACTGTATTTGGCTCTGGTTTGTGAGGTATAACTATACACACTGTAGATGACTCAGTGTTAACAACGTTAAGCTTATTTTCTTACAACTGCTTGCTGCAGGACAGTACATGCTTTATACCTTATTATCTTCACAGAAAATAAAAATTCTCTTGACTTTTCATAATCTCTTATTCAGAGAATTGTTAAAAAAAAAAAAAGACAACATGAAGCAATTCTGTTAGGAATACCATTTTGCTATCCATAAATATAATTTACATTTTTACTCCTTACATTTTGCATTCCTGAGTGCTTTAATGAAAGGAAAAAGACTTCCTAAATTTAGATATCACCATCTTTCTCAGTCTCCTATAATGACAAAAAGTGACCTCAGACTAGTGACTTTATCTCTAAACAAGTTCACAAAAATGATAGAAGAGACTAGAGCCAAGTACTGCATTATAACTCAGAAAAAAAATACACTGCTCCTGAAATGCCATGTTATGGCTTTAGAGGTTATTAAATAGAACAAACAGAAAACCGCATTGAAAAGTATGAGAAAGAGCAAGAAAAAAAGAAGGAATAGATATCGAATGCTGCACATCACTTGTAACAAGTACTACTAGCATTCTTTCTATTCACAGTAAATAGATGGACAGCACAAAAATATTGTGTTAGAACAAACACATGCCAGGGGAACAAATGAAGAAAAGCCCTATTTGCTCTTTAACAGATACTCATCAGTGTTGATCATTCTCAGAGGGGCTTTCCTTCTACCTCTTAGGAAAACACCAAAAAGGCGCTTCACCTAGATTAAGCCAGATCATTATGAACAACCCATTACTCACAGGATCCATTAAAAACACTCGGGAAGCTGCTGTCAGATTTAATCCAACTCCACCTGCTTTCAGAGACAAAAGCATTACAGTCGGGGATCCTGCCTGGCTGCTTTGGAAACACTGAATTGCTTCTACTCTTTTCTTCTGTGCCATTGACCCATCCAAACGAGTAAAGGCAAACCCTGATTCTCTGAAGAGAAAGTAGAAATGTTCCATTTAACAATCCATCTTCTGTAGCAACAGGAAATAAATACATTAAAGTCCTGACCTCTACTTTGAAAAGCATATTTAAAATTCTGCATTTAACAGGTGATACATTAAAAATAAGAATGAAATTCACAAAGTCTAAAACCCTGAAGAATACTATATTCTTTGAGAGAGATTTCTAAAATACAATAAAAGCACTTGTTTATTAAAAACGACAGTAGTCGTACTTACTTCAAGGGATTTTCTATCAGTGACAGGAAAGTTGTGAACTGAGAAACAACCAGACATTTAGCAGTTGGATTATCCCTCCGTAGTTCTATCAAAGCATGCATGAGAGCATTGATCTGAAATCAAACAGAGATTTATGCAGCTGGTTTTCCTTGGTTAGATTCCACTCCTGCAGGTGCTTTGATAAAGTTCACATCAATTGAGAAATCATTGTTCAGTAATATCTTTTAAACAAACTTCTAGTCTTAAATTCTGTGGGTAGGTTTTCTTTTAGTTTCCAAAGGAAACTAAGGGTTGAGCACTTGTAACGGTCACAAATGGTGGAAGAGGATGCACAAACCCATTTTCCAGACGTGCTTCCCACTGTCAGCAGTCAACAACTCCCCTACCTCTGGGCAGGTATGGAAAAAAAGAACAGAGCACAGGAACTCTGACAAGGAAGGCTTATGGCAAAGGACAGCCACAAGGCAAGTGCTCTCATGTAGGCATACTTGAGAAGCAAGAAAGGCTTCCCCTGGGAATATTCAGGCAAGTAAGCCATGCAAGGCCCTTGGCAAGGCATGACAGAGGATAAGGATACACCCAAAGGACTCTTGGCAACAACATGAGAAAAAAAGAGAGCAAAGAATTGGATCTGAGCTCAAGAATATTGACAGTTTTCTCATTTAAGGTTTATTGATGATGAGGTAAAGAACCATGAACTAGAGAATGCAAGTAACTGCACCAGGTAAACAACAAAAAAATTAAAAAATAATTTATTCTAGAGCACAACGTCCTAAATTTTTTAAGTCTCCACATAAATACTTTTAGGGAATAAGTTTATAACCAACTTTTGAAGAAGCAGTAACTTCATTACAAGATAAAATTAAAAATTTCACATTTCAGAAAAGCAATCTCAAATCATCTGAAGTACAGAGAGGAAAGTTTAAATTTCTGGCAGCAAATGCACAATGAAGGTGAGGCAAAAATGTGACAAACCTTCAGAAACAGGTCTGCAAAGTAAATAAAAATATATCACTGGTTTGTCTGACAAGCATTATATTGAACAGATGATGCACATTTAGTTTTCCCCTCTAGAGCAATATATATATTCATTTGACAAGTTTTAAGAAAGAAGGATTTATTAAGACTTATTTTCTGAAACTAAACTATGAGCTGAAGAGTTTCAGTGGTTATAGAATTATTGTATCTTCAGAAATAGAAACAAAAAGGCAAAGCAACAGCTCTTTCAGCAAAAGTTTTATTTAATACACACTTACTGCACAATGACCAGAATCAAATTACAACTCGTGCTCCTTTAGTCTTGTTTCCCTGCTACAAAATGTGTTAGTGATGAGATTTTTATTCTGCATTTTCTCTTGGCTAGGCATGCTGTGCAGACTTTAGTAATCTGAAGTATGCTCATCCTATTTACATAGAAGTGCTCTACAAAACTGTAATAGAAGCCAAGTAAAACATAATGGAATGTACCTTTGAACTGGATATCCACTCCTGATCAGACTTCTTTCCATTACTGGGGTCTATTTCCTCTTCTAGGGGACATTCCACCAACTGCTCTACTCGAAGCTCATTCCTACAGAGAGGGCATTTGGCATTTGGCTACAAAAAACCCCAAATGACATTAGAAGAAACATATTAGATCAAATTATTCATAGTGAGTGCTAAAGAGCACCTTTACAAAGCACCTTTTATGAGATTATTTTAATTATTGTATTATTAGTCTAAAAAAATCCTGAAGGAGTACATTCATTCCTGTTACATGCTGCTTTGTCATTTCTGACCAAACAAGCAAAGTATTTTGTGAGAGCACAAGGTGACATAAATGCTGTTTTAAAAACATTCAGGCTTCCCTAAAAGCGGTATTCTTTCTGAGCATATTTATACTTGAAATAAGCAGCTGAGGATTTAAAAGCAAGTACTTGTGCTATGGGAAGAAGATTATGTAAATACCAGAAAAATAAACCATCTTTCAATGACAAGATCTTTCTTCATTACAAACAAAGAATGACCTTTTACCCTTTTTCTTCAAAGCCTGCACAGAAATAATAGCAGTCTGATGAAATATGCTTTGTCAGGGCCAGACACAGGGTATCTTCTCTTTTTTCCCCCCAACAGACATGAGAACCGAGACATAATTTAACACCAAATGCTTTTTTTCTCTCAGGCATACTCCAGATAAGGCAAAGTTTAGAATTTATATAACAACACTTCCATAGGACTACTCACAAAATTTAACAAAAGACTGTGTGTAGTATACAAATACACAACTTTGTAAAGCAAATATAACAAACATTAAAAACTTTGGGTGAATGGAGCAACCCGTTCAAGTTAGCAAACCCAGTTTATATAATAATTTTGCCACAAACCCAAGGCATCTATCTTTCAACAGGCTGAAAAGCAAACCTCAAAAAGGAGATGAGTATTTGGGACTACTAATCTGGAATGAACATCTAGCCCATTAAAGAGGCAGGCAATCATAGTCTGCATATGTGAATTTACTGCAGCAATAAAGATATCCTTTCAAGAGACAGATTCTTAACACAGAGTAATCTGAAATAACAGTCTCTGAAAAAGCTGCAAATACTTTCTTGGGAATTGATTCAAATCAGGAATCACTTTGAACGTAAGACTTACTCTCTGATTTATAAACTCACGGTAGCTTAACTTCAAAAGAGCAGAATCCACACCCACCTCTGATCAGACTTCAGTAACACGAAAGCAATTTATGGAACAACACAGGATGGGACAAGGCCCTACTGCAGGTACTGAGGTAGGGTACCTGCAGGTACAATGCCTTTCTCTAGGCAAGGCATTGTAAATTGCTTGTACAGTCAAGTAATACAGGTTTCATCACGTCATAACCTGTTTCTCTGCACACTTAAATATGCCTGCAAGTTGCGTACGGGCACTAACTGCTACAGAAACATCAAGAGTCTCTGCACTGTAAAAAGGCTGCTCCAAGTGCACTTTCCTTTGAGAACAATTTCGCATCATTAGTTTCCCTCAAAATTCTCAGAAACTGAAGCAGGATATCTGCATCAGAACCTTGTGTCTGGCAACGAAACAAAGTCAATTTACACGCCAGACCAACAACACTTCCCACCTTTGTCTTATTACATTGACTGATCATACACAAACAGGAACTAATTTGTCCCTTGCTGCCTCCCATAAAGGAGCCACAAGGGTTAGCCTGACACTTGCAGCTCTCCTGTGGCATAGCAATTCCAGAGAGGAAGTGCAGCAGCACTGAACACAGATGGTGAGACCACCACACTATCACGCTGCCCTAAGAAAGGAGAGGGCAAACAAGAAGGAAAAGTACACCTTAGAAGCACACAAAAATATGTTTTTCATGTTTTTCAAAAAAGCAAGCAAAAGATATTCATCCACAAGTGTAATTATTCTGGAGAGTAATCAGAGAAGGGCCAAAGGATGGCCCTCTAGCAAGGCAGCTATTTCCCTGTAGAAGGTTCAGCTGAAATAGGGAGAGTAGACATGATTTTAGTTCAATAATCAAGTTCTATTGCACAGCTTTGGTCTCTTTGAAGTGCAACTATACTTACATAGAGAGATCATTACATCACATACAAGCAGTGCTGAGGCATTCAGCCATATGAAGGTAAACTGGATCCAACTGTTTTTACTCTAGAGACAAAGTCAGTCAAGAACTACAGAAAAGATCTTTGAAAATACTGATGCGCCTTAACACTGTTCAATTTGCAGCTACTCTCTCCAATTTGACTTCAAGCCAAGAGTTTTTATAATCATGGACTCATAGGATGGTTACAGTTCGAAGCGACCTTAAAGATCCATCTAGTTTCAACCCCTCTGCTATGGGCAGGGTCACTTCCCACTAGACCAGGTTGCCCAAAGCCCTACCCAACCTGGCCTTGAGCACCTCCAGGGATGGGACATCCACAGCCTCTATTGGCAACCTGGGCCAGTGTCTCACCACTCCTACTGTAAATAATTTCTTCTTAACATCTAATCTAAGTCTCCCTTCTTTCACTTTAAAACCATTACCATTTGTCCTATCACTACAATGCCTGATAAAGAGAGTTCCTCCTCACCTCTCCTGTTGCCCCTTTAGGTTCTGGAAGGGGCTATGAGGTCTCACTGGAGCCTTCTATTCTCCAGGCTCAACAACCCCAACTCTCAGCCTGTCCATATTTTAGAGGTGCTCCAGCACTCTGAGCATCTTTGTGGCCTTCTGAGGACTCACTCCAACAGGTCCGTGTCCCTTCTTACACTGGGGCCCCCAGAGCGGGGGATGGATGCAGCACTGCAGGGGGAAATCTCACCAGAGGGGCAGAATCCTCTCCCCTCAACCTGCTGGCCACAGTGCTGGTGATGCAGCTGGCTTATCAGTTGGATAACCCAGCTGGTAACATGGCTTACACTGTTCACCGTTCATGATTTAAAAGAACAATAGCTAGATGGCCTTCTGGTGATACCAGTTCATTGCTTTTGAATAGCTGTTAGAATTAACTGTAACCATAGAACAACCAACCTGTTCACTTTTGATGACTTCAAAAATACATGGCTTACAAAACACATGCGCACAGCGTGTTATCACAGGATGAGTCAGTGATTCCAAACAAACTGCACATTCTTCATCTGAACCAGAGCTCAGAACCAACTTCATTTTATTCACTAGTGTCTCACGCAGTTCTTCAGGAGTTTTATTATCTGCAAATACAGGAAAATATTTAAAACCAGAGATTACCATACAGAAAACACTCTGAGCTGGCACATGTCAACACAGCTCCATTGATCAAAATGCAATTAGAACAGCTTATATACAATGAGGATATAGCCTACAATGTATAAAAACACAAGCTGCCAAATTCCAACTTACTGTTTCAAAGGACATTAAGGGTAATCGTACTTGGATTATGGAATGGTAATTAGAACTCTGAAAACTTTGACTGCATGCTCAGTGATTAAGTACACCTATGACACAATGCCTAATGGGAAAAAGCAATTTTCATATGGCAGCTGTTCAAGTCGAAACAATACTATGGAGATGACACTATCTATAGTGAAGATTAAGTAAAAATTCAAGTCACACTTACTAATTAATTTCTAAATAATTATCAAACAATTACCCATCCTGTGTTTCCAGGAAAATAAATGAAAGCCGCCTAAAAAAGGTCCTGACCAAATCTCATTGGCCTTTCCATTTCCTGAGAAATCACACCTATACCAACAGAATCTCAAAACAGGATTTTTCAAAACATCAAATTTAAGAATTCTGAAATTCTGAGTATTTCAAACAGACTCTACTTTCTTCTAAAAGAAACACATGCAATTTTTAACACGATGCAGCTGTACAGTTCTGGTTTGTCAAAAATAAAATCTCACTCTCCTTTCAGTCCTCTGTGCTCACCCTTCCTTACAGCTGTAACAAAGTCAACAGTTTCCTATTCTGCTGAAGAGGCAGTTGTTCTGCTGACATGGCTACCAATCTACAAGCCATTCCCCAAAGCTCCTCTACATCTTCTCTCCTGAGGCAAAGAAAAAAAATTTGCTGTAAAAGCACTTCTGTAAATTATTACAACAACAGATACACTGCTTTTTAACAAGCACACTGCATTTGGTTCTGCAGAGGTCCTCTTCAGTCATTTCTGTATGGGCTGTCAAAGCTTATTAACTCCTGCTTCTAAGCCTTCGTAACTATTCATACATCACTGCTTTCATTCATATCTGAGTACATGCTTAAGTCTCCGCTTCTCAACATATTCAAACATACTATGCTACAAAAAAAATAAAGGTAACAAAGCTAAAAGTTCAATAACCCAAGCTGAAAAGAGAAAGCCTGAAGCCAGAAAGCATGGAAAACAGACAAACGTGTTTCTGTTCGTCCCTACAGAGTGCAAGTCCTGTTTTTAGAAACAAATGAACCAAGAGCATTTACTCACCGGCTGAAAAACTAGAGGAAGATGAATTTATACAAAGACGAGGATGACAACAAAGCTGCCGCAATCTGAGCAGAACACCAAGGACATCAGCATAGTGAGCAAGCACAGTCCCTTCACTGAAAAATCTGAAAAAGTTTTATCATTAGTGTGAAATGCTACAATCTGGAGTAACAGATACCAAGTGATCAAGTTTAGTGGTTCGAACGATGTTTTGCTTTTTCACTTTCCTGTTTGAATACATTTTCTCAAATCCTCTTTTGAAACAAGGTACAAAAAAACCTATTAGTAGCACATTTTCCTGGAAGAAATGCTGACACGTGGTGACAAAAAAAATTTTCTCTTTATCTGCTACCCTGGTTTCTCGCAAGACAGAACTTCTAATATATAGTCCTGCAATAGTCTCGTATTTCACTCTTCAGAACTGAACAGATGCTATGCTAATTTGCAGTTATGAGATAACTGCATACAGACTGACACACTTGGCTGTTAGAGATAACAATCAAAATTTCTGAAACACAAGTGTGTGATATCAAACCTCAACCTTCAGGATGAAGGAAGCCTTCTACTTACCTGCTAATAGCAGCTTTGCCCTCCTTTTTCACAGACTGATAGATTTGTCTCTCTTCCTCTGTAAGCACAACATGCTGAATAAGTACTTTACGTTCTGGTAACTCCAAAACTGGTTTTCCTTTAACTTTACTTGTTTTAGTTCTTCTAAGGGTAATACTCCTAATCAGAGACTGTAAACGCCTAAAAATAAACATATAAACAGTATTTTAACCAGCTGGTGTTGGTTTGTTGTTTGGGGTTTCTTTCCCCATTTGACTGCATAAATACATATTCTATACAAAATCCAAGCACAGGAGTACAATGTAATTAATCTGAAATATTAAATGTTTCTTTATTTAGTATTTATCAATTTGAATTAAAAAAAAGAATAAGTAAGACCTGACAACACATGTATTTCCATTTTAAACATGAAACTTCAATTCATCATATTTTGCAAGCATTGCACAATAAGTCATACTCATCCACAAACCCTCTGGGAACACTTCATACCCAAGTCCTCCTGGAGCCCCCATTGTGACTGGACGTTGAATTGTTCTATGCCACCACTCTCGATCAGTAAATGGTTTGAGTTTTAAGAAGGAAATAAGAGACCATAAATCCTTTACAGAATTCTGAATAGGAGTGCCTAAACAGAAAATAAACAAACAAAAAAGGATTGTAAAACCTCAAAGAAACTAAAAATCACAAATACTTGGACAAAGTTCTGTGCTCTATCCAAATCATGCACCACGGACAAGGCCTCTCATAACTAGGTTGACATGTCATTAAGTATAATACATATTTTTTCAAATTACAATACTACAAAACACTTCAATGTTTAAGAGTGAGAAAATCATAGCTCTCAGTCCTAGAAAGACTTGGATGTTAATCTTTCCATTTCAGCTTCAAAAGAATTGGTCACACCACAATCTTCTTTAAATCACATTTAAGGATCACATGTCTGCATGGTCCTGGGCAGCTTTTAGGATGACCGATACATTTCAAAAAGCTACTGAGGTTCAGGTAAGTGTATAAGAGGGTGAGCTTCTAACCAAGACATAACATGCCTGGTCATTATTATGTCTCTTTACCTGCACTTCCACCAAACCTGTGTATCAAAAGTAGTTTTAAAAATTTGCATCTCTGAACTGAATAAAAACTAAAACAAACCAACCAACCAGAACACAGAACTAAGCAAACAAAATAAATTACTTAGATATGTCGTCTTTTAGTTGTAACTACCAAAGATGAGTTTAAAAACATTCCAAATGAATCTGACCCAAACAGACATTAACCATCTCCCAGAAAAACCTAAAGTGGAAACACTGGGTGGGAAACACAAGGTGGTGTTATACCAAGATAATCTGCACTTCATTTCCTCTATTATCAAATATTTTACCTGTAAGTATCCATCTTCTGTGTCCCTCTAGATTTAAGGCAGCTTTAGTTTGCTGAGCGTTCGGATTTCGTATAGTGTGCCCCTCATCCAACACAATTCTCAGCCACTTGACTTTGTGTAAAGGGCTGTCACCTCTGACCTGAAACACGGTATTTTTAAAATTTTTTACTCAAATTAAAATATATTTAATCCAAACTCAAAGAAGTACCAATTCTATGACTAATGATGGACAGTACTTATTCCCATCTTGTTGATTGATCAGCACAGAAAAGCAAAACTAAGAATGAGGCATTCCTTGGTTTAGATCTAACAATTCCTGGAAAACATTACCAGTCTTCTCATACCTGAATATGACGAATAACCTACAGCAAAAATGAGCAAAGCCTGGAAAGAAGAAAGGCTTCAAAGACACAGAGATATGGAAAACATATTAAAGATGTAACTTTCAGGCTTTTAAAATGGCTGGAGTTTCTATGAAAATGTAACTTTACAAATACATCTCATGCAATGAGCTACCTGGTTGCAGCCCATGTGCAAGAAGAACTATGGAATTATGTTTTCCTATGCTGCTTTGATTTTGATAGAGGAAGGCAGAAATGAGATCATCATGGCACTGAGATATGTAAAAAATAAATTAAAAAATTTTCCATCCTTACCTTTCCTTAAAAAGTCTCTTCCTTAAACTGGCATAATTGTAGTCAAATAATTTTCTCAACAGGAGCAACCAAAAAACTGCGCTACTACAGCGAACCCGTAAGAAACTACGCAAAACAAGACTGCAGCTATAACCATTTGCCTGCCACAACAGCACTTGAATATACTGCCATTGTTAGCCCAAATGCTGCAAGTTTTGAGCAGTAAGGGATCTTCAAAAGACAGTTTTTCTCATTTACTTACTCCGTAATCAGTAGCTAAGATGTTGTATGTTGTAAGCACAATGTCTTGTTCTGAAAGAACTGATGGGTCCTTACTACGGTCAGAACCATAATAAACATAAACATTTACATGAAAATCTTGGTGGATATGTTGTTCAAACTGGTCCTGAAAGAAAAGTTGTCAAAAGTCATCTAAAAGATACTGTGTTACTACATGATTGTTAGAATAAAATTCTTTTACGTTACCTTAACTAAAAACTGCTTCCTCCAGCTCTGTGACATCCTACATCCACTCAGATAAAAGCAATTTGAATTTGAGTTTCTTTTTCTTTCCACTCAGGTAAGAAGAGGGACCAGAAGTAGTCACCTCAGCCATTAGTAACAGACACAGTACCACATTCCATTAACTCTAGCCCTACTTCTCGCACAGTGTAAATTCACATTCTGATGGTATTATGCACTTCAAAATCCACTGTTACTCCCAGACAGAGCTTGGAAGAGCTTTTCTGTTCTTTTTGACTTTCTGCCTTCTTCTCTTTGTTTATTCTTTCACTGTTCATTTACAGCTTCTTCACCTTACTAGATTAACCACCTAAGTTTTAACATAAATAATATCACAGTTGTCAAAGAATTTTAAAACCAATGTTTATCTCCCTATGTTTGTTCTGTAAAGAACTCAGCATGCAGTAATCTCAACAGCCAATAAAAAAATCAACATTTTCATTGATGAAGCACCAGTCTTGTTTTCTTCTTTCAGTTTTAAATTGGAAAAAAAGGTGTTTTTTCCACAGTATTTGATGTTTCCCAATTATACAATTTTAATGTTTTACTGCAGCCTAAGAATAACTTTTCACTTTCTTATTCACGTTCTAAGCAGACAGCACAAACTTCCAAATAAAACATAGCTTGAAAGTCAAACACCCCATTAATATTTCTATCCAAAATGTCATGAAAACAAAACAAACAATTAACTAATGCAGAGACAGAGCTAGAAGAGTCCTTCAGAATGTTCACCCTAGCAAAATTACTTCCACAAATCACCTCCAGGATTGCCAAATTGCTGAACACCTCTAGCAAATGAAATGTTATATGCATTACCGGTGAAGTACAACCATATCGTATTCTGAGCATGCCAGAAAAAGTACCTTTCTCCTCTACCTTCTTCATCTTGTTTAAGGAGGTAACTCACACACGTTCCAGAAATGTCAAAGTGAATCCACCTAGTCAAAAGCAGGTGGAAAGTGAGCTCACTCTGACAGTAGTGAGCTCACTACTCGTGGAACTGCAGTCTCATTACAATACTCCAGTTTTTAATTTCTATCAAATAAACCTCTCTTGTGAAATTAGCTGTTTCCTAAAGCAGTAAATCCATGACTTCTTCCTAGCATGAGAGTCTAGAGGAAGTACTGTTTCTACAGGATCATAATGAACATATACCATATTTACACATTAAGAACTTAGCACTTACAATCCAGTTGCTTAGGACAGACAGTGGACATACAATCAGTGTTGCTCTGGGGCCAACATCAGAGTATTTCTTCTCAACTGAATGACCAGTAGTAGTACCTGAGAAAACAGAAGCTGTATTTTGTGGCATAACAGCTCACTTTAGAGCAAAGCCGAAGTTCAAGAAAGCTCCCTGAAAGTTTTGCTAGATTTCTTCACCCAAACAGCAAAGCAATTAATAAATAAACTTATGTTTTTGTGAAGTGCAATACATATAATACTTTAGCTTCAAAAAACTCGGAAATTAGTATTATTGTTTATACCCTCATTACCTTTTCTCTTTGTCTGTCTTTTTAAACAAGTAGATGAAGATAGAAGAACAGATGCAAAGCCTCCGTCTTCTTGGACATGACAGGAAGTTGCTGCAAAAAGCCAAATATGTTTTGCATGGTATGAAACATTTATGTGTGCATTTATTTTTATGACACATTTCATGGAAATCAAGCCTGTTAACCAAATTACTTCAATACAATAATGTAAAATATCTGAAATTCAAAGGGACCCATAAGGATCATCAAGTCTCTCCCCGCTCCTCACAGAGCTGCCTAAAAACTAAACCACACAACTCAGAGCAGCCTCCAAGACCAGGTGCCCCCTGAACACTGACAGGAGTGTGTGCAGAAATCTAGTATCTTATACATCTCTTTCAGATTACGAATCCTCAGAGGAATGCAATTACCAGTCATTTAAAAAACAAATATTGAAATAGTTTAGCACAAGTTTTGCTCCACGTACTTCAAACCTAAACTTAACTGCTTACTTCAGAGTACCTGTACTCCTTTTTTTTCCATACTTAAATCAATTAATGACAGAATCACAGAATCACCTAGGTTGGAAGGGACCAATGGGGAAAAGAAAAAAAAAACAACCAACCAAAACAAAACAAAAAAAAACACAAACAATCAAACAAACAAACAAACCAAAAAAAAACCAAAACAACCAACCACCAACACACCACCCACCACACCCAACAANACAGCCTCCTTTCAGGTAGTTGTAGAGAGCGATAAGCTCTCCCCTCAGTCTCCTCTTCCTCAGGCTGAATAACCCCAGCTCCCTCAGCCTCTCCTCATAAGACTTGTGCTCCAGACCCCTCAACAGCTTCGTTGACCTTCTCTGGACCCACTCCAGCACCTCAATGTCTTTCTTGTGGTAGGGGGCCCAAAACTGGACACAGTACTAGAGGTGGGGTCTCACCAGTGCCAAGTAAAGGTGGACGATCACCTCTCGGGTCCTGCTCACCACACCATTCTTGATACAGGCCAGGATGCTGTTGGCCTTCTTGGCCACCTGGGCACACTGCTGGCTCATGTTCAGCCGACAGTCGACCAACAGCCCTAAGTCCTTTTCTACCAGGCAGCTTTCCAGCCATTCTCCCCCAAGCCTGCCTGGGGTTGTTGCGACCCAAGTGCAGGACCCGGCACTTGTCCTTATTGAACCTCATTCCATTAATGACACATGTTCTTGCCTCTTCATGATCACATTTCAGGTATTTACCACAAAAGGTGGAGTTATTTTTTTTAAATTTGTTTTTCCAGCCCCAGTGCCCTGACAAGTCTATGTCAAATTCTAAAAATCTTGGCAATTCTATTCTTCACCATCCATCTGGACCTGCTCAGAGCTTGTTACACCAGCACTCACTCAGCTAAGGAAACAAACTACAACAGCTTTAGGACTAAAACACTACTTTCCCATTCAGCAATTTCTAAAATTTTCTGCTTAAAGTTTTGTTTGAATGGAAAAAACAAAAACACAGAACCAAAAACAAAAACAAACCCGCACCCCATGTAGTTCAGTTAATTCTTTTTCCAGTTAATTGCAAATCCTTTTCAGTCTGGCTTTTTAGAAAGGAAGACACAAGGTGTCACGGTAACCACCTACAAAAAAAAAAACTAGCAACTTACTTTCTGTTTGTGGTGGCAGCCGTTCTTCAGACTCTCCCAAATCACTGCTTCCTGAATATCTGGGTTTCTTGGCTTTATCTCTAAGATATCCGCATTAAGAAAGAAAGAAAAAAAATAAAAAACAAAGACAAAAACCAACTCTACTTCTGCTTGAATTTATGTATTAAATCTCAAGAGCATGAAGCAAATGAACTTGATATTGCAACTAAGACACCACTGTGATTTGAATTTTTTTCTCTTTAGAAGAATTAGAAAAAGGGAAAGCTCAGAACACAGAGCTGCAGTGTAAATGATGCCCATAAAACTTGGAACAGATTACCACTGAAGCTCACACCAATTATAGAAGAGGCTTATATGGTGGGAATGTTCAAACACATTGTTAAGCTTCACAGCTTCATCAGCTCAAAGCTGTCTATCAGAGGCATGCCTGCAAAGTATTTCTTAATCACTTAAAAGCCCACTTGATACTATTACAAAGATTATTTCATAGCCAGTTTTTCAGATGCCACATGCTGATGTTAGTAGATACCTTTATTACTGGAGGAGACAGCCAACCATGCAGTCGTGCAAGCCACACTGAGATACATTCAGAAAGCACTAACTCATTCTAGGTGCAACACAAATACAGAACACACAATAAATGTAAGCAGAAATAGAGCATACCGAAAGGCAAGAGAGAACTAGAAACACATTTTAGGTTAAGGTTAATCATAACCAAGTAGTACTATTTTTATTCAAAAATCTATGTAGCAAACCAACAAAAAGCAAAAGATTATTCCAGCTATCTACCTTTTCAGAAGACAATTTGAGTGTTTCAACGAAGTAGTTTCAAACTTTTTTATGTTAGAAACACCAGGCTCCGTCACATTTCTAGAGGCTTCATAAAGAAGAAATTGGGATTCATGAAAAATATACAGTCTTTAGCAAAACTTCATCAAGAACAAATAAAAACTTCCTTTAGAACAACCTCAGTTCTGCACAGTACAAGTACTACTGATAATATCACCACAAGTGAAAATAAAAATACTCTTAAAACAATGTTAAATATTTACGAAGTTAGAAAATATTTACTGAGTTTGCATGTGATCAAAAACAAACTGTCAAAAAAAGAGAAAAGATCAAACCGTACTGTTAACGGTTAAATTCTAAAAAGAAATTTTAACTAATGCTTAACAGTAAAGGGTTTTTTGTTTGGTTTCTTTTTGTTTGGTTGGTTGGTTTTTACAGGTCACACCTTATTAATTAATAATTTCCACATTGCCCAAAACTAAATGAATAACAGCAAATTACATGGTAACATCAGAGATGGGGATGGGGGGTTTTGGGGGTACAACAGGAGAGTTGTTTTGTTTACTTGAGGAGCTTTTTTTAAGGTGTTCTATTAGGTAGAGAGGAAAACATCACCTGTGCCTTGCCAATAACAGTTTATCAGAAGCAAACGCAAGAAAGAGAAAGCAGTAGTTGACATCAAAACTGAAAGCAACAGCACTTGCAGGAAGAGTTTTGCTCTAACTTAGGTAAGTAAATTCATGCTTGAATTCTAGATTTCAGCTTCAGTAAATACTTTGTGTAAACACTTTGTGTAAATACCAAAAAACGCTTAAAACAATCCAAAAGATGGCAAAGCTTGCAAAGGACTCAAGAAATATGTATCAATTTAACATATAACAGAACGAGAAATGGGAGTGGGGGGCTATAAGGTTTTGAAAGACAATCATCACTTCTCTAGTTTAAATAGTAGAAACAGGCTCTCTCTTCACTGCCGTAAACAATATTTGCTAAAATGCTTGATGCTCTGAGAAGGGAAGGGGAAAAAAATATAAATAAAGGCATCCTGGATGCTACTCAGCACTTGAGCTTTAATAAAGATCCTGGTTTTCTGGTGACACTGACCCCCATGAAAGTCTGCATTTTCTCCCTTCCAGAGCACTGATAAAAATAACTTTCACCAGAAGCAGTTCATACCAACATGTTCCTTCCTTATAAGTCCTTTTTGTTTCTCTTGGCTGTCAGCTAGACCATGCAGACTAAAATTCTTTGCACGGGAGGACAGCGAGGGAAAGTTACTATAAAACTTCAAGTCCCATAAATTTCTTCAGTCATTTGCAAGAGCACATTGGGTTATAAAACACACTAAGAGCAAGTATAATTTTTCATATGCTTCTATAATTCTCTCGATACAACCTGAAAACTACAAGTATGATAAAATCCCTCCAAATGTTTGTTATTTACTCATTACTTTTTTTTCTTAAAAAGCAATGTAAAACAAAACCTTATTACAGTTTAGCTACTAATGTTTACTGTTAAACAAACGAGATTCTAACAGATGCATAACTGCTCCTGTTTTATCCACAAGGAAAAAGTAAAGGAAAAGGAACCCAGAACCCACTTCCCAAATGTGGCAACTTTCCTGACAGCATGCAACTTTGTCATAAGGCCTTTGATCATCTCATATGTCAACTGAAACTTGTTTCAAGCAACGTTTCAAATAATTGAGATATGCAGTTTATCAAGAGTTTGTGAAGACTAGCGCTAATCACTGACTGATCAGCACTCCAGCTGATAACATTAACTATCATGCAAAGAGTACTAGACTTTTCATAACTTGCAGTCACCTTTACACAGTCTGCGTCCAACGCTGTTCATGAGGTTAGTATCAGATTCCTATTGAAGAATGGAAGCTTTTATTCTTTAATTAAAAACAAAGCAATCAGAAAAAACACCGATAATATTATTGCACTAATCTGGCCATTGACTATTACTGCTCTTAAACATGAAAGATTTGCTCAGTGGCAAGTCAGACAGTCACACAAATGTGCTGAAAAAGCTAGACTTTTCGTTAATAGCCACATACAAAGTTCAGGCCCCACAGGTGCCCTTGAAAGAAAATACACTAACATTTCCCAGTCTACATTCTGCAGTGAAACACAAAGCACTATTTTGTTAAAGTTAGGCAAATATAGTAAAATGAAACAAAACTCTCAGCCTTAATACTGCCAGGGAATTTTCCATAATGAATCACCTAATCCTAGCACTTAGATTATTTAGGATCGTAACAAAAGCAAAAAGCACTTAAACTACACCACCTAAGAAAAGTCTGCAGATTACAGTTAGCAATTTCAGAGCAGTTTCCCCTCCTCTCTTTTCAAGAGATATTTACTTGTGTACTTTATTACAAGACCCTCTGCTTTAACCTATTGTGGTTATTTCAGGCATTTCCTCCAAACTCAAAGGAACTACACATGCACACCTTCAGAAAAAACACCACTTCTATCACAACTTGCCTATAGGAGAAACCTAAAAGAAATGCAAGAATTCATGAACCTCAACATTGAAAATGTTTATGCCTTCATAAAAGTCTTCCCTAGAGTATACTGAAGCATATACTCCAAAGGTAACAGTCTACATCTTAATTATACACTCTGAAACAGCACAGTCCACCTATCTTCAACTAATCTACCCTATTCTTCCTCTTATTTGAGGTACTTGAATAACTTCTACAAAAGGTATACAAAGTTCACCATACAGAAAGTTACTAGAAATTTTTGTTAACTGCTATATTAAGTCTGTTAACACCATCTTTTTTCTTTTATCTTACCTCATAACGCTTATCACTTGTGATTTTTTCAACAGGAAGAGGTTTTCCATCTTGAAAATTTGTGAGAATCAATGCAATAGTAGTGAGTGTTTTACCCTGCGTAACAGAAAATATCCTATTTTACACAGATCAAAACGAACCAAATGACCAACCAATCAAGAACAATGCACACATGTCCATGTAAGAAAAAAAATTCAAACTTATTTTTATTACCAGTCCCATGTCATCAGCCAGTATTCCTCCAAGAACATTTTTAGGCCGCTGCTTTTCTGCAAAATTTGTAAGTATATTGTAATAGAAGTTACTTCTTTCTTCCCAAAATGGTGGCAAATCATTACTGTTCTCACGTGAAACCATCCAAGCTAAAGCCTGCTTCTGATGCGGAAGCAAGAGTGTACCAACAGCCTGCCAATTAAAAAGCGATGTTATGCACTATTTGATTATTAAGTAAGACATTCCATTATAAAAAAAATAAAAAAAGAAAGTTACTCCAAAAAACTCCTTTGTATCTACTGAATTTGTTCCCGATTCAAACATCTGCAGTATCCAGACAATAAAGACAAACATGCATGTAAATATTTAAGTATTTATATTTTTATAAAAAAGTTTCTAGCTTAAGAAGTACCTCTGCTCCTTCCATTTCACAAGTTTTATCATCTTCCTTCAGATCCTCAAATAATTTGTCAAATTCACTCTTAAGCTGCATAAACAAACACAAAAAAGGCAATTAAAAGTATTGTGATTAAAAATAACCTCAATAAATAACCAATGGTTCTATTAAATTACAATTGCCTGTCATATGGTAATCATTACAGATAGGTCTACCACTTTAGAGCTGATTTGCTGACTGCTTATATAAAAATTCAGTTCAGTTTTTCCGAGACAAACACACGACAATATATATAAGCAAGAGTTTGAGAAAAGGTAGCTAAGTATATTCACATCCTTGCACTCACTGGAGCTGCTAGCTTTGTTTGAGAGAACAAACAAAAAGCAAAACCCAAAACAAACCACCACTCAACCCTTTACCCACCACCCTAAGCCAAATCTGAAGGTAAGTCTCATTTTGTTTTCATTTAAGAATTTAACACACTTGTTATCTGGTAAAGCATCAGGACCAAGAAAAGAACTTGTCACCACAACAATGTAAAAAAAATTACTGAACCAAAACCTGCTTTCACAAGCACTGCTCCATCCACGAAGAAGTTAAAGGCTCCCACTGTTAAAATTCCAACTTCCAAGTGTTTAATCATGAAATGCAAACCTGTTCAGTTGTCAATTGCACAGCAGCATGAACTGGAGCACTATAACTCGGACCAGCTCTGCCAGAAATCCACTTGGATCCAAAACCACATTCTGAACCTACTTGTCATTAGAAGGAAAACATTTAGAAATGCAGCAGTACACAGATTTCCAATCTCAGCCTTCACTTGTTCAAGGGTAACGATGCAGATCGTATTATAGGCTGCAAAATAGTGCCTATCACTGTTTTTCTTTCAGCCTCAATTTATCCTTTACTTTCAGTGGTCCACACAGGCTTTCCACAAAGCTTTGTAAGACTCGCAGGCAATTAGCTATGGGTTGGGATCCTTTGAGATAGCAACCATGTTTCTCAGAAATTACTGTGTTATATGAAGTTTGATTTGGTAGCTGTATGATGACTGATCACACAAAATGTTTTTTTCACTCCAAACTCTTTTTCTGTTAACTATGCCAAATAGAACCTGGAAAATAAAACCTGAAAACTTGCTATACATAAAAACAAACCTATCCCTCACCTATCCCTCACCAAGTTGTTTATTTTTACATGTATCTATGTTCTTAACTACCGCTACTTTCAGAACCCAGCAGTTCAAGGAACTGCTGTTCAAGGTGCTTTTGATGCAGGGCTGGCTCTGCAAAACATCAGAGCTGCTAAGCTTATTTGTTCAGACATCTCATCTCTATTTGCTCACACCTTACTAGTAGGATACACATCCTAACACTGCGCTAAAAGCAGCATTACCCCAGAAACCCTCACCCTATGAAAGGGCATAATGTGTTTCTTAAAAAATTTTTTTTTGAGTTTGCAGGGAATTTTGAGAAATGCAGGGTATCATTATGGATTCTTAAGCATCATGTGGATTCTTATGGCATCAAGAACGCATCTGAAGTTGCTCAAATGCATCTCCAATTGCTGGCAGGTAACGTAAAAGACAGGACACAAAAGTATACTTCTATGAAGCTTAAAATTAATAGATGTGGGCTCTGCATTATTCCCCAACTAAATTTAAAAATAATTTTGTGAATGACAAGACTAATGAGGACTAAGCCCTTAATCTTTTCTTCCAACCACTGGCAAGTTCAAGATGAGTATTTCAAAAAGAAAAACTACCCAAAACTCCAAGGCTTACCTTTCAGAGGAGGAGCCAGTTTAAATCCATGCTTTTTTAACTGATCTAGCACTGCTTCCTTGTTCTCTTCTCTTCCCCAAAAGCTCATTTGTACAGGCATGGTAAAGGTATTTTTTGCTCCATAAGGCACAACCCTGATAAAAAGCAGGGAAAAAACCCCACAGTATCAATCTTTTAATTGTTTAAGTTTTTAGAATAGACCTTTTTATTTCTTGAGCAAGAGATGCACCAAAATGCTTATTTTCATCAAAACGCAGAACGTTCCATACAGTTGTTAGTACTCATGCTGTGTAAAACTTCTATAGAAACCACCACATACAGATAAGAGTTTCACAACAATCTTCAGGGAATTTCCTCTCACCAGTGTCTCTACATTTATCACGGGAAAGAGTGAACTGTTAGCAAGTTGTTCAACAGAAGAACAGTCTGAGAACACGCACCTTTATCTTATTATGAAAAGCTGTTCTTTCTGTCGAAAGAAAACACCTATAAATATTTTTCAGAATTTGCTAGTATAGAAAAAAAAAAGCTTCCATTATTTAAATTCATTAAGCCATAAGCATAATCTTCACACTTACCCTTCAATTAATGCCAGCTTGTTGTCCATAATGCCTGCCAATGCTGCTGCTAATTCTTTTTTTATATGGCCTACCTGGTCTCCATTCACATTATTTACTTTCACTGCATTTTTATCATAAGGATTATTGGGCTCTCTCTGAAGTGCAACCATTTCATTGTTATTAACCTAACAAAGCAAAACAAAGAAACACCAGAACATATTCGTTTAGTTGCAAATTATTGGCAGAAACATCTTATATACAATTACTTAAATATTGTGAAGCTTAAAGATAGTATAGCATTCTGTTCTATCAGTCTGAAAACATACTACTTACTCAAAATATCAGAAGTATTACAGAAGAGCTAGATGACAGACGTTAGCAATTTCAAAAGCATTCTTAAGAGCCAGAACAACCTTCAATTGCTAACATATTTTGTAAGGGAAGAAACACCCTTTCTTGTCCACCAAAAACATTTCAAAGACTTAGCTAATATCTTGGTTTCTGTCACTTTCTTTCACCTTATCGGGGTGAGCAGAGCTACCAAATAACTAAACCAGATTTGAAAGCTTGCTACCATAACTAAACTTTGAAGTAAAGTTTTAGATTAAATACTTCCCATGAAGAATGATGAATACAGCAAGTAAAAAAAAAAAAAAAAAAATTAAAATTATACTTAGTCAGAAGTCCTAAGAATTTTTGAAGTTTAATTAAATATCCTTCTCCCAAAGCTGACAACAACTTTTTATTCTCCTTTATAATTTATCATGCACTTACAATACCGTTGTAGTATCGTAGCCCAACAACACTTCCTCGCAAAGTTCCATATAAGACAGCTGAGTCTGTATCTTCCTCTGCTCCAGAAGTGTCACCTGCAGAGAGGACATCTTCTAACCCAAGACTGGAGTAAAAGTCGGAAGAGGGAAAATGGCGATAGTTTTTCTGTCCTCTGGAGATGTTCTGTTGAGAGCATTCTCTTGCAGAATCTCTGCAGAAAGGTAAAGTGAAAAACGTTGGACAATTACTTTAATAATAGAACTATTATTTCCTTGTAAACTATTTTAGCCCTTGATATAAAGGTACTGATAGCTTTATGCAGATGATATCTACCTGGAAACATTAAAAAGTTTCCTATTAGAAGAAAACTTTATCTGACATTTTCTAATATCCAGTGAATCAGTTTAAATCAATTACAATAAAGAGCTGACTACTGACTTAAACTATGGTATTTGTACATTCTGCCCTCCCTTCCCTCAGAGAATTATACTCATCAACAACATTCAGAATTCTCCAGATTCAGTTACATCTCAAGTTATACCTGGCACAGCAAAATTGCCATGTATTTTCCTAACACCAGTCTTCCTCAGCTAAGAAAAAGGTTAAAACACCCTGTTTGTAACTGATGAACACTGTAGAGCTTCATGCCTGGATCCACAAAAGCTGGTATGCTAAACCAACTGCTCCCTACATGTTTATTAGCTTAACATCATAGCTTGACATCTATTATTACCACTTTATAATCGACTTTAGAGATAATCAGCTACTCGAACCTGACCCATATAATTAAACTATGTATCTTGGTCAGCCTTGGTGTTGCTTCAGGGGGACAGAGGTGTAAGTGGCCTTATGACACACCAGGGGACAGAACCAGCTCTGGACACGCATTTGAGCACAGAGAAGATCCACTTGATTAAAAGGACTGTTAGTAATGCCTAACGGCAAAATCTCACTATGAGTTTTATTGGATACCTAATAATCACGACCTTTGGTATACCCCAAAACCACCTCACAGTGGCACTGGATTAAAGAGGACTGCCAATTAATGGAACGTTTCCACATACTAGTTATTCAGAACTTGGAATAACGAACTTCGGTTGTTTGTTTTTTTTTTTNTGTGGTTTGTTTTTTTTTTTTTTTTTTTTTTTTTTTTTTTACAAATGGTACCTAAAGCTACTGCACAATCGTAATTCCGCTTGCTCTGGCGGAACGAAGGCACCGTTTAGAGGCTTCGCTCCGAGCCCGCAGCCGCAGGTGCCGGCCGCCATTTTGCCGCTGCCCCGCTCAGGGGGTTCGCCGCCCGAACGCCCGAGCCGCGCCCTCAGCCTCGGCACCCGGCACCGACAAGAACGGGGCGGCCGAGGCTCCGCGTCCCGACGCGGGCCACCTGAACCCCGCCCCTCCCGCACGGTACAGCGCGAAGCGGCCGGACAGGACAGGGC
>VZRU01017849.1:321353-368836 GCA_013398155.1 Pedionomus torquatus | reverse complement strand
TTTTTTTTTTTTTTTTTTTTTTTTACTTCATCATTGTGGTTTCTTCTTTGCCTTTAGTGAGAAACTGCAGTGTTTCACAGTGCGGTGCAGTGCAGCAGCAGCTCGTGATGAGGATCCATATATTGATACGACTGTGAAGGTGCGTCTCTTGTTGTCTCACTAAAAGAATGTGGGCAGTAGTATGGCACTTAGGTTTTTTTTGTGTTTCCTTCTGAAATCATGTTAGTTTCTATAGGAGGAACCAATAACACGGTATCCAAAATTAATATTTTACTTCCGTCTGTGGCATATTGTATTTTCATGGTCCACAGATGTCTCAATGAAACAATCTGGTATTGCCATTTAAGATTCTAGACCATTAATAGAATATTTTTTAAAAAACATACAATCACGTTTTAAACTAAATTCCACACTTTCTTGTATAAATCTGAATGAAAAGTGCAGAGTTTTTGCTATTGCAGCATTTTTCCATTTTTAGTCCAGTATAGACGATAGGGTAAGTTTTAACTGAAAGGTGCATATGGAACGTATCAGGGATGTAATAGGGTGTGTTGTGTAACCACAGGCAAGCAAATACAATACATCAATGTGTAATTGCTTTTATTAGCAACTGAAATCAAGATGTTTCTAACCATGTCAGGCAGTGTCTTACAACTTGGCCAAGTTCTAACTATTTGGGATGAAGTTTTCAACGTTAGGCATCTCCCTCAGACTCAGTTATTTTGAGACACAGCTAAATCTGTGTAATTGCTTTGAAGACTGAAATGATTTATTTCTTTTTTTAGCCTTTGTTAAATGATTTATGTCATAGTTTTCCAAGTATTTTTATTCTTTTAAGTGAAGCACTCAAAGCTAGGAAAGCCAACAAATGTTCTTAGTGTCAGATCATGGGACAAAGGTTACTTTTTTTCTTTTTTTTTTGTAATTTAAAGACTCAAAGTACATCCTAACTGAAATTGCAAAACAATCCCTTTCCTTTATAGGCTTGTCCACCTGTCACGCTGGATGTCTGCACATTAAGAATGCAGCTGTTTATTGGACCAAGAGCTATCTGTCATTTCAAAAACCATATCATTCTTTTGACTAAGGCAGACACAGAAGACATTACTGAAAGAAGAAAGCCCACAAGAAGGATGCTGTAAGGTTTTGTGTCTTTTGGGGACATGGCATTTATAGCTCTGTGAACAGTGCTGAATTTGTGGGTGTTGGAGTTATAGAGAGGTTCCTCTGGAAAAACTTTGGAAATAGTTCCCTAGTTAGTGCATGAGAACAGAAATCAAGCTCTTTTTTTTTTCAATTCTGCAGTATTAATTGACATAGAAGAAATGAAGGTAGGGTCACAAATGCTTGAAGTCAACAAAACTGGTTACTCAAGATTGTAAAAAAAACTTAACTACCGTAAGTAATGTTAAAATAACATTACTAAGAACCTTATCTGCTACTGAGAAGAAAAAATCTTTAGAAGCAAAAATACAGAGGAATATTGAAGCTGCAGGCCAACAAAATTTGTTGTAGCACAAAACAAGAGTGTTTTACATTTGGCTAAGGGTTCTTTCCAAGAAAAGTTATGAACATCACTGTAGTAACCCATGACAAAAGAAGGATCAGACTTTGGCCCAAGATATTCTTGTAGCATGTATGTAGCCAGAGGCATTTGTGACTTTTTATCTATTTCTGTGGGAACTGCTATTCCCATTACTTTTTGAGGGCTTTTCGTAAGACAGCTAAACAGCTATTCTCAAACAGCTATTCAGAAATCACATTTATTACAGTGAGTTCAAGTTCATTAACGAAAGTGGGACAGCTATAGTGGATTGAAGAGTTATTTGAACCAGTATTTCTTAAAGCCGAGAACAGATATTATTCGGGAGAAGATGAGGACAAGCCTATCAAGGAGGATGGCAATTGAAAATACTCTAGTTTTCTGTGCATAAAGCACAGTTTCTTCTGCTAGTTGTGTTGTTTCAAAGATCATTGGCATTTGAGGAAGACGCACTTCTTGCCTTTTGCGAAGAACATAAATTCAATAAATACTAGTCTATATAACACCATCATTTGAAAATAAAGATGTAAATAACCAAAGCACAGAAAAAAACAGAACAAAAAGAGTTTGTGGTGGTTTCCTACAGTGTTTTGACCTTAGGGCATTACGTTACACATAAGAATGTGATAGAATAAAAGCATTCAAATATATTTTATGGCATGTCTTGGCAAACCCTTTAATAAAGCTGCAGGGGCAAACATGCAATAAGTCCTTATAGAAAGTAGGTAAACATCTTAGTTAATTTGAATTACTTAACTTTGTGTAAGCATTGGATACTACCTGGTGTTAAGCCTGGGAGAAGATGTCGTGGATAGTTTTTATTCTGTTACTGGTGTGTGAAGATGTTTATCTCTATTTTGTTACTAGCCATTATGACTTAAATTCACAACTCCCAGGCATTTACTAGCCTGCAAACATACTTATTTATGCATTGAATTTATCAAGTGAGTGGGGTTTTCTGGCTGCATAGTGTTTATTTGGACACTGACAACTCAACTCTTCTCTTTCTCTCTAGTTCCAGAAAGGCTGACAGCATCAAATCCAAAACAAATTCTGAGTCAGAGCCTGGTTGGAATTTATATATTATAGACACTGTTTCAACCATTCAGCTCTACAGAGAAATGGTATTGCCCAACTCCTGCTTTTGTTGTTTGGTGACTAAAAATAAATATTGTTAATTGATCTCTGATGCATGTCGTTGATGTATATAATATAATGTATTTCTCATGAATAGCCCGTAATTCTGTTTCAAATGGCTGCTGCCCTCATTAGAATTCTTCCTGTATAGTCTTAATTTTTGTCAGCAGCCTAAGAATATCCCGTGTCTGTTTTAGGTAGATTATAGTAGAACTTACGAAAATGTGAAAACCGAGAGTTGCATCCATCTTCTAAGTGAGGCTCACTTACTGGTCAGAGCAGCTATAATGGACCCTAGTTTCCTGAAACCAGATGAGAAAGAAGAACTTTTAACAGCATTCAGAGAAAGTTGTGCCTTCCTAGGAGACTGCTACAGCAGGTGTGTTTTAGATATCAAAGTGATATAGATGAGCTTTTTTGTTTCCAGTAATGTAACCTTAAAAAGAAAATCCATCATTCCTTGCTGTTTTACGTTAGTATTGCCTGCGTAATATAAATATAAACATTCTATGAAAACAGCATAATCTAGTCACCTCGGCGCTATCTGGTTGTCCTCATTGTCTCTGACCGCAGAATACAACATTACACCGAACATTAGCTATGTATTTGCAGATAGTGCTGTGTCTGCAACTTTGTTTGATGTATTGTTTTAGCAATTACAGACAGTGGCGGCGGAAGTGTTGCCCTTTCTTGTTTTGTTCTTAGTTTCTTTTCTCTCTGTTGCCTTCAGGTTTGACACAAAGGATTACCACCTTGCTTTGCCGTACTACAGAATGTCGGGTTTATCCATGACTGAAGTTTTGAAGAGGCTTCTAGTTTCAGAAGGTGGTGAAATACAGACATATGAGAGAGGACTTATATTTTACTTAACTCATTCTCTTAATGAAGATCTAAATGAAGAACTAAGTCAGGTAGAAACATTTTTTTTTTCTTATCTATTGATTTAGTTTTTATTTTAAGAACTGTGTATCAAATTTAAATTAAATTCCCTGTGAAAATGCTGAGCTGCTTGTTTACCTTTGCAGTTGCTCTTTTTCACATGTTTTTTGTTTTCCCATTTTTCTTGACAAAGCAGTGAGCAGCACCTGTGATTTTCAAGCAGTATGTTATGGGCTCTGCTGTCATGATGTATGTTGCTAATGATCTAGTTGCCCCTTGCAGAGACGCTTCCGTTTCAGGAAAGCTCTGCCTCAAATTTCTTTCATCTCCTTCTTCTGTAACAAAACAGAGTTTCTTTGAGCATTGCCAGACTGTACATGTTGGTAAAACCTGTACACCAATTCAGTGTGGTGGTGGATGTTCTCCTAGCACAAATTCAGTGTGTTGGCAAATGTTGTCGCAGCACCCCAGAAAGTGGGTTGAATCGCTGCTGGCTAGAGATCCCTTACTTTTACCAGGAGGGAGGAGGGAGGCAGTAAAGGCACTCTGATCCGATAGCTAAGCTTACCTGTCTGTTTTATAAAACAAACCCCCCAAAAAACAACAAAGCAAACCCACCCCTCAACCCACAATACTTTCACGTGCCATAGAAGACTGTGTATCTGGAAAGGTCTAAACTGTCAAATGGCTTTTATTTTAATAGGAATCGGCAAATAAAGTTCTCCAAATATTCTGCGTTGCTGACCCTGCGCAGCTGCCGCACATCCTCTGCAGCCCCTGCATGACAAATGTATGTCCTTTGACAGCTATGAAGTATCTTCAGAAAGTAGAAAAAATGATGCCATCGGTGGTCCTGACACTTACTAAGGCTTTCATGGCTCTGAAAATGGGAGACTTGATGATGTATGAACATGAGATGGACTCCTATAAGGAGGTAAAGTACGCTGAAAGCATGAGCTATTCATCCTTCGCGAAGCCCAAGTCAGTAGGTTTGGCTTGTAGTTGTATTTTACAGTAAAATAGACTTTCAGTCACTCCCCTTCACCCTCATGTGCAATGCAGGTTCCACAGAATGTCAGCAATGACAGCAGAATTGAGGGCTGGTATACGCCGAGTCTGTACCGCTTACTCTGCAGGGAGGGTACTCTTAGCTTGGCAAAGCCTTACCGAATAAGCAAAAGTTTTGAAGCTGTTAATTCTTGATCAAGTAAATGCTCTTTACTGGGGTGTAATAAGCTCTCCAGAGCCAATGTGCTTCACCAGTATGGCAGGGTTGTATAGCAGCATTTTTATGCCTCCCCATGTGTAGTTAATACGTGATACACCCATAAAAACACCATCTATAAGCAATTTTCATCTATATGAAATTGCTTTTAGAGCAAAATGTCCATGGTGCACACCAACTAAAGTTTCTGTATATAACATCCCATCTTTCTTACATGGAACCAAAACACTTAACCCTATCTGATCTATTAAAAAATGTTCTATTGCATCTCACCTTTAAAAAAGCTTTGTGTTGCAAAGTAGAAACAATAACAGTTTCAGAAAGATGAAGAAAGGGAAAGAGAGTTTGTGTGAACAGTGGGGTGAAATCTGACTTCTCCTCCTAGATCTACCTTATTTCCTGTGCAATTCGTTTATTCTGCCTAGGCACCATTTCCCCACTGTCTTTAAAATGGAAAGTGTCTTGTCATGCTTACCTTCAAATGCGCTCAGATATCCAGACACAGCTTACTGTTGCACATAGTGCAGAACATTTTGATCATTGTTTGAGAGGTATTTTTGAAACAAAAATCATACTTTAGCAAAGCAATATATTGAAATTTCAGCCAGTGATTTTTCAGAACACTTCATGTATTGAATGTCTTCAGTTTCATAATGAAATCTGTCTTAGACGCCCGATAACTCCAGATTTCAACAGTGTGTTCCTTGCAGTGTTCAGGCAAATGGTTGCTGTTCTGGCACATGGGTTGGAACTTGTTCTCTGGAGAACTGGTTTGTAAATTGTAGAAAGGGTTTAATTCCTTGCCCTGACTTTCCATCATTTAATCTGTCTAAACTGAAATACTGAGTTTGCTGTCTTGAATCATGTGGATTGAATTCTTTCCCTGATTTATATCTGACTATGTTTGTAGACTGTACTGGCGTGTGGCTTCATTGGGCAACCAAAGCTTTTGAGACAGCATAAGGAAGGAATTGTTATTCCAACAGAGTTTGCTGTTCACCTGAAGGAGATGCAGCCTGGTTTACTGGTGGCTGCCACCGTGGCTTTACATGAGAACAGTAAAATTGAACTGGAAGAAGCAGATACCTTTTTCAAGGTTGGCCTGTGATCATTTTTTGCTTCTGTTTTTCTCATAGTGATGTTGTTGTGGGTGAGCAAATCAGTCTCAGTTGCTCCTTCACTCACATTTCAGCATTTCTTCAGAAAGAGGGATGTGAGGGTTAGATATATTCCAGTCACGATAGCTGACTACAGAGTCAGAATCCGGACCTTCTGGAAAGAAATACTGGTTAAATCAAGGGGGGGTTTTGGGGGGGGAAGGCATTAAGTTCTTTGTTTTGACCCTGTCATTTGAGTGGAGAAGGCCTCAATCTCAGAGATCTTTCAATAGCTTCCTAGTAATTGAGCTTCTTAAAATTATTAAAATTTAACAGAATTTAGATAAATCAGTTCCATAAGCTCCTTTTGAAGAAATCATTAGAATTGAAACATACTTCTGGACTGTGAAAGACCTGTATCAGAAATACCAAGTCATGAAACTCAAATTAGAAGAAGCGTTATTGTTTAATGCTAGTTGGAAACCAAGTAAAAGTCTTTTTTGCTGGCACACTGGATGTTAAAGCATCTCCCTTGTGGGTTCTGGCATTATACTCAGCTGAGCTACACACCATCTCTTATCGTGGTCTTCAGATTCTTCTTTTGAAGACACCTGCTTGGCTATTGGCATATATAAAATCCACCAAATTATCAGTTTGTAAATACTTGCTGACAGTGCTGATGTTTCTGGCAGCGGAATAAATCTTGAAGAAGAAATCAAATCTGTCACTTAGAATTTACTACCTTATAATCATTCCACAGACCTCTTACCTACTAGGGCTGTATTATGTAGGATCACATGTATTAGAACTACAACGAGACAAAAAAGGAACCAAATTTCTGCTTCTAGTAAAAATAATAAACTGTTTCTCCTCTTTTGACTTCTGCTACTAACGATTACCACCATCTGTGCTAACTTGCTGTCCTCTAACGATTTTGTCCTTAGATGTTGTGTAGTAACAGTGTGAACACTGTTCCTCAGCTCTTGGTGGATTTCTGGGAAGCTCTTCTTGTAGTGTGCTCTCAGGAAGAAATAATTCAGGAGCTTCTGTTGAGGCTTACTTCTCAATATGTTTGGAGAATATCAAAGCAGCAACTTCCTGAGTCCAAACCACTGAAAACAACAGAGGATCTGGTAAGTATACCACTCGGAGGAGGTTTTGTGACTGCATTGTCCCTCCAAAATCCTTAGCATTTTAATTCAGACAGTTTATCTCTTTATTGCTGGCTCTGGGGAGTCCTACTCTTTGGGGACGATTGCAAATCCACTTCCAGCAGGAAACTCAGCTCCGGACAGAAGTAGAGGCTGAAATGAAACGATGGGAGTTTGCCTGGTGGCGTGTTTGCAGTTTTACAAAGCTGGCTAAATGAGAAAAATGTGTGCATGATGAATTTTAACTCATTCTGGAAAATCTGAAATACAGAATTATATAGAAGTTTTCAGTTTATTTGTTACTGAATTGTGTAAACCAGAAGACAGAGTAGCTGCTATTCTAAATGATGCTATTTGAGAGTAAAAGTTTCTTATGGTGGGTGTCGCATGGAAGTGTCACTAACAGATTTTATTTCTTTTATTGCAACCTGCTTCTTTCTTGTATAGATAAACTCTTGCAGTCATTTTGGGTTGATTTTCCCCTGGGTAACCTCCATAATGTCAGCGAGCTCTCCATCTGATAAAGGTTACCATGAAGATATCTCAAAACTACAGGTATGGTACCCGTAAATCTTCTTGTTCACAGCCTAGATCCATTCTGCAAATGCTGATGTATGAACAACTTTCTCTAGCAGACTTTACTCCTTCTCCCCAAGGTCTTCCAAGTTGAACTAAAAGGCCAATTGAAATGATGGAAATAAAAAACACTGCCAAGATACGTTGATAACAATATTTACATTTGCAGTCCACTCTAAACTTGCTTTCTCAGTTTTCAGTAATATTAAAAGTTAGTATTTCAGATTTGTTCTGTCAAGTTAAGGCTTCTGTTCTAAGGTTATGATTAGCAATTTTTTTTCTGCAGTTTGTCTTAGATCCCAACAATGCTTTTTTCTTCTTGTCTTCAGTCTCTTCTATGTAGTCAGTCAATCAACATAGCTTTAGCTCTGCCTGTCTTGGAGCCTCTGATGGAGGAGGGTATAGTTGGCCTCTCCGTCCATGTTCTCTGCAGTACCCGTCTGGGCAGGTACAATGAAGCCATTGAGCAGCTTCTCAAAAGGTGTCCTGATGTAGCTGTATTGTACGCTCAGCACGAGCTGAAAGACGACAATCGGGTGAGCTACTTTCATTAAAGTTGTTCAGTTTTGTGATTTGGTTTTGATTTTTTTCTAAAATGCTATTGTGTCCAGATTGTGCTTAGTAAACAGCTCGCTTTGAACCTCTTGCTTGGCATTTAAATTCCATAACTCAGTCCCCACTCGTTTTATTGGATTTCCCCCCCCCCCAAGTTTCTCCTGTGAATTCTTGTATTCACTCTAGTAAATTGAAAGCATAGTCTTACAGATGGCACAGTGTCTCAGAAAAGGGAGAGTAATATATTCCTATTGACACTAGAAATGAAAAATGAACTAGTTGATCACTAATCAGTGTTCTAAATTGTTTGACACAGGGGTATAACGTGAAATTTTAGTTGTAAGCTAACCGATCAGAGAATATGGTCCTTCAAATAGAATATGTTCCTCCTGTGTTCCTGTGGCATCTTCTGACCGTGTAACATCAGAAATGTACTGCTGCACTAGTGGAAAGATTATGTTCTCTATGTCCTATTTTCCCCTTCGGCCTCTATATAGTTTTAATTTTGGAGCTGGTTTTATTCCCGTGTTCCAGCAGTAAAGGAGTTTACTTCCATTGCCCATCACAGAGTCAACAAAGGTGATCGCCTGCCAGATGGACATAGTGGAACTCTGTTCAAAACCAGATCTGTGCTTTTTATTCAGATCTGAAAATAGTTTCTTTGGCTGTTTTGAAATTAGTTAGAGTTGAATGTGAGGTTGCAGCACTGAGTGTGCACATAAGTGGAAAAAAGAGATGCCTCGTTTAAAAATGGAAAGAAATCTCCTCCTTTCTCTTCATTCTTGTCAAGAAAAGTATACACGTAACATAATTCACTGCTGCAGCTGTTGGAAGGTGAGGAGACAGCTATCACCACTTTGCTTGGAGCTATTTGGAGGGAAAAACTGTAATCTTCTGACTGCATTACTCTTGCCAATTATGTGGATTTTTTTCTTTTATGTACTTTTAGCTATAGGAGGCACTAGGGGGCACTCTGTAAAAGTTTTCAAGTATCGAAAGATTTCACCGAAAATCGAAAATGCAACATGTGTAAAACCACTGTGTTTCAGAGCATTATATAAGTGAATTATTGAGTTTATTGTAGCCCACCAGTATTTATACACATCTGAGCTTAGTTCAGTGTATTTTTATCAGGCCTTTCATACTCTTAATTGTAGCCCTTGGTAATTTACACTGTTGTTGTGGGTTTTGCGGATTAGGCTGTGTGGTGGAACAAGCTGCTTCCTGAACTTTGCAAGCAAGCCAGACTGACTGGAAGCGACTGCCCTGTTCTTATTTCATCACTGAAAGGTAAATCTGTTGATTGCAACTCAACTCCAGAAGCCTTTGTACGTCATCTGACATTCTCAGTACTGCTCAGGGGAAGGACTACCGATGTGGCAGTTCAGGAAGAAAAAGGGGATCTTTTTCTATGGTTAAAGCTAATGCAGCTCAGCAAGCTTTCTAGTCATTAGCCCAGGATTTTGCAACGTACAGCCTGGTTGTTGAATCGTATAAAGCTCACATCATTCATTTTGTATTGGAAACAGGTAAATTGTGATGATCGTACAATAGTGGGAATTCTTATATGTCAGGAATAGATGCTATTAAAAACCCTGACTAAATAAAATTAAATATAGTAATGGAGGGTGGTGTTAGGCTAAATAACTAAGTTTCTAAGAAATGACAGCTTAACAGGCTACTATTGGTAATCCAGTGGGCGTTTAAGTGTGTATTGATGATTAGGTCATAGATTGAAAAAAAACCACAATGTGTTACTACTAGAAGTAGAGAAACGAACCTGGAAGTTGACCTAGTCCTATTACAAGTTTGTAGGAAGTCTGTAATATTACATATAGCTGAGGGACCAGTGTGTTTGCTTTCACAAAATAATAAAATTGAATAAAGCACATATATATGGATTATATATTAAAAAACTGCCAACGTAATGCCCGAGGGTAGAAAAGCGGCACCACGGGGTTGCGTTGTGCAGCACGGTTGCCAGGCTCTGTCATAAAGTTCCAGTTTCTAGTGCTAGCACTTTTGTCTTTTGAGATGTTGTTTCCATGCAGTAACTCTCCTCTAATCGCTTAAGAACACGATGACAGACAGCTTGGTCAGAGACACTGCTCGGAGACCATCCCACTTTACAGACGTGCCGAGTTACGGTACTAGCATAGATTTCTGGGACTTCTTTTGCAATTGATACAAAACACATGGAGTACTAGATCAGACTTCCGTAAGCATCAGTGCCGCAGGCAGACCTGAGTCAAGACAGAGCCACGGGTTTAATCTAAGAAATAATTGCATTTTACTTTGAGATTTCCTCTGGTCGTATTTGCTCCCAAATGGGAACATCTCAAATTTCATTACAGTTGCAATATTCAGATAATTTGATGACTTCACTTAGTAATTACATTAATGGGTTTTTGTTCGATGTTCTAAAATCAAAACGCCTAAAAAAAGATATTCTTTTTTTTTTCCCCCCTGATCTGAGCAGAAACTTTATCAGTTGTTGCAATGGAACTGGAACTAAGGGATTTCCTCAGTCTTCTACCAGAAGATGGAACCGCGGCATTTTTCCTGCCACATCTGCTTCAGTGCAGCCAGAGGAAGCTGCTGACCTAAACCAAGGAAAGCCTACTATGCACTCAAAACCAAAGAACGTGCTGGAATGAAAAAGTAAATGAAACAAACAGTAGAACTACCGCTAAGGTACTGTGGGACTCCCCTCACGTAAATTGCCTTTTTTCTCAGTTGGAGTCTTCTGACAACTGTTGAATGGCAGCTATCATCTGAGCCAAAGCATCTGTTTTGAAGCTACTACTGTTAACACCAGTAAGACCAGAACTGGACGGTGGCTGGACTGGTAAAAGCACAGAAACTGGGCTGTTGGGCAGGACCCCTCGAGTTCTCAGTTCAGGGTGAACTTAAGGCCAAGGCAGCAAAAAACCGCAGACTATAGAGAGCGCTGGGGTGTGCAGTGTTCACCGAGAGTAAAGCAGGGAGCCGGTCTCCGTTCTGTGTTGGCTGGTCGGAAACTGACCTGGGGAGAAGCCTATTCTCCAGCTTGTGCCTGATGGTAGGAGTCAGAGTGCCTCGTGCTTCCAAGGGGAACTGGGCCCCGCTTACATTCCCTTGAATTCCAGCTGGCAAAAGCAGCCAGCTGCTTTGTTGTCTTAATTACATACCCATACAAGTGTTACACTGAAAACGTTTTCATTTAGCAACTCACTAAAATAGGCCATAAATCAAAGAAGGGTTCCCAAGGGGAGTGAACAATACAGACTTCTTGCTTGCGCTTTTTTGTTTTCCTTCTTCTCCTGTTGTGCTCAGTCAGTAGACAAGTACTTAAAGCATTGCTAGGTCACAAATCCAGCTGAACACTCATTTCTTCTGCAGTTTTTTTGGCAAGCATCTTGTGTACTTGTGCATTTAGGTACTGATAGTTGTCTGTCTTTTGGGAGAAAACACCTTTCTGTTGCTTCAGCTGGAATTCAATCATAATAAACTCATAATGTTTATGACCTTCCTGTGAATGCAGTTTGGTTCTCTGAGGATCTACCACAAATATAACAATGATTCCATGATCCCGTAGCCATCTAAAGGCCTAATTAGCTGACACTGACTTTATCAAATCCATTTTCACTGAAGCTGTAATGTTACTTAAACACGTAGAAGTGAACCAGAAGGGATTGTCTACATTGCAAATAAAATATGTTTAAAAAAAAAAAAAAAAAAAAAGAATTAACTTACCTATGTAGGATTCCTGCTACACCTAGAATCAATGATCTAATTTGCTAGTAGGGGTTGTGCTGATTTCAGTAGGTTCAGTAGAAGGCCAAAGTGATTTAGATGTTTTAAAGAGAGACAACTTCCTTTGTCCTGGTAACTGTAAAGCCCACGTTTTGCTTTGCCTGCCTGTCCCATAGATCCTTTCCTCATTTGACACACGTCTAACCTATGTGGAGTTGGGCTACTAAACCATAACTGGATGGCACGATACTACCTGCTCTTACTGCTTTAATTTTTGACCAGCATCAGTCATGCACCAGTACTGTTGCTTAATCTGCCTGGGTCTGCACTACATAACCAACAGCAACAGGAGATTCAGAGGAAAGCTCTCAGGTGCAGTAGTCACCAAACTCTGTCCTCGACTGTCTGAATTTCATCAGGCTTATTTCAGCATGACTTTGTCAGTCTTGTAATTATTTTCATAACAGAAAAACAAAAACATTTTGTGCAACCACAATCCCTCAGATACTTCTTCTTTTAAATTATCTATCTTGAAAGATGCTACTGGATAAAATTAAAGAACTATTTTTTTAGCTGTTCAATTATATTACAGTAAATATATTTTAAATGTGAACATATGGGTAAAGACAGAACAAAATTCCTGTTTTCTAAGCAGTAACTACTAACATATCTGGCCAGTAGAATGTGAAAGCAGATACCTAAAACAATTTTTGCTGTTACACATCATTATTTACAAACTTTTTTAAAAAAAGGAAAAAAAAAAAAAGGAAAATTACATTTCATTTGTCTCTTCTGTGTTCCTCAGCAGTTAAACAACATGCGTTAGGCATTGTCTAGAATATGTTTACCTTGCAAGATGCTATTTTTATTTAGTAAAAAGATACTCATGAGCTGTGTTCATCTATCTTAGTCCATGGCCTGTTTGTTAGCCCTGCACCACCGAATGAAATCATCCAAAAACATACAGGGAGGTCCAGGAAATAGTATTTCTCAAGAAATGCTTCGCTGAAGGGAGTCCTTGGAGAATCATTGTGGTAAAATATTTTCATTCTCGTGTGCTTGCTGTACTGTTACACTTGAACTGATTGAATAATCTCAGGAGCAAAGGGTGTTTGTCTGTAAGGGGGAAAATAGCTTTTGTTACATGTATTTCACCAAAAGAATACCCTATGCCTATGAGTGAGTCCAAAATGAGAGCAACGGATCTCAATAGCTTCTAGACATTGTAAGTTAGATTTAAAAACAGCTTTAAAACGCACTTCAGATGTCTGATTATGAGAAATCCAACATGCCACTTCCCCAAGTTAAATCTGTTTCTGCATTTCTTTCTGTGTACTCTTCAGTCAACTTTTTTATTATCTGCACAAGTCTGGCACAACGTATTCTGTAAGTCAGATTGGTTTATTAAATAGAACTAGATTGTGTTTAACATTCTAGTCCGAGTTTTTAATATAGATACACATGCACATTACACAGTTGTGTATCTATATATACATACACACATACATTTTGAAATGTTCCTACTGTTTCCTTTCTGACAATTAGCTACACTTTTACACTCTGTCTTTTGAGTATAGGAAAGTGTTGCTTTTAAAATTGTATTGATTTGCTAGAAACAAGAACTTTGAAAGTTCTTCAAGATTCATTTTTTCCCCACAGGTAATACAGCTAAAGTGAGGTAGTTGTGTCTGTAAAGCTAAAGCAAGTCCTTTACAAAGCAAACGCTATTTTAGTTTTTCCGTAGTTTTACTGTCAGTGGTGGTGACTTCAGCTTTATTTACCAGCTGTTCTTTTTGTTTTAAATAAAGAATGAGAGGTAGTCTGACACAACTGGCACTTCCTGGGTACAGAAATACTCTGTCTCACAAAAAATCTTTTTAAATAAAAAGACGTCATTTTAATGTCATTGACAGGAAGCTGAAGCCATAGGTAACACCCCATCCTTTAGCTGCTTCTGTTTTCTGAGCAGCAGCACCGAGGCAAGTATGACTGAGCTGCTTGCAGTTTTCCAGCCTCCAGACAGCAATATTATGATATGAAATGTTGCTGGATATCTGAACTGGTTCTGAGTACTCTGGGCTGTCTGTGAGCCCAATTCTGTGTCTTTAAACATAATGAAGGATTCTGAGACAGATAAGCTCCTACCTTCCTTTGGGAGCACGGTGTAGGTTGCTTCCATGCCGGCGTGGATGTGGTCAGTGACGTGGCAGTGCAGTAGCCAGGTACCAGGGTTCTGTGGGGTCATTTCCACAGCCTGAAATGTCCCAGGGAACAGGTCAAAGACATCTGTCCGGTAAACCCCTGTTTGCTTCAGGACAAAAGCAAACAATGGTTAAACAGCATGACATTAACAGATGGCAGTAACTTAAGCTACATTTTGTGTGTGTTCCCACCATACTCTTTAATCACAGTTGAGTGAAAAGACTTCTGCTGTGTGTCATTTTCACAGAAGCATCACTTGGTACATCCAACTTCATGCTTAAAAGATAAATAAACTAGCAGCTAAGTGGAAACAAAGGGAGATTACAGCTGTTGTCTTACCACAGCCATGAAAGTTCACAGCTACCTTGTCAAAGCAACGTATGAGGTTACCTCAAATACCAAATACTACTGGCATCTAGTCTCCATCTCTTGGATGTTGATCAAATACAGGTTTGGGGCACAAAAACTCTACGTTCAAATTACAAGTCTTGCTTAATATTGTTATATCTGAATTTTCAGAGACTACAGCCCTTTGTATTTGATTTACCTCTCATTCTTAACACAGCAAGAAGGACCTGTTACCTTATAGTCAAAGCTGTGGCCATGGAAGTGCGCAGTGTGAATGTCTATTTCATTGCCCATTCCTATCAAATACCAGGTGACTTTATCTCCAACGTGCATAGTCAGACCATGTAGATTTCCAAACACTTTGCCATTGATGGCTGAAAAGAGGAAAAGAGCAAGACAGAGAAAAGCAATTAAACTTTGTCTATTGTTACTCTGTAAACTTTAACAGAACAAGATTTGAAAGCCAGTGTCAGGCAAAAGTAATGGCTTTGAATGGTATATAAAAACAAAATAATTGGGCAGCGTATTACAAATGAGTCTGATTATATTCCATATTTAACTAAAAAGAAAGATGTGGTTAAAAACAGAAATTTTACTATACATCACTGCTAACATTGCAGTTCTTAAAGATTCTCAATTTCCTGCAGCTCTTTGCAAAGGGTAAGCTCTACTAGGACATGCTTTCAGGACACACCCTGCCTTTGCATTGCCTCATCCAGAACAGCTGTTTACTGACATCAAATAAAAATTTCAAATTTCACTTTTTCTCTCCTCAAAATTTCAACATGGGATCACTTTTTCATAGGTTAAAAAAAAACAACAAAAGTCACTCAGTGGCATTAACAGCGTTGTCAAATAGATTGAGTGAAATTTTTCAGGTCTTCTACCCCGGAACTTGAAATTCAGAGGTGATGAGAAAGTCAAATTTCTATGCAGTACCTTTCAAATACATAATTTCGTAGATTCCAGAGTTATACTAAGTAAACTGGGAAACGTACCATGCATTTTATTGCTTTCAAGGAATTCCTCATTCTCTTTGTCAACAAGGTGCGGGTTGCTAGAATAGGTTTTAATGTTTTCATCCAAGTACCAGGACTCATTTTCATCAAAAACCATGAAGAGCAGAGCAAACTGAACTTTCTTTTTGGTATGAAATGACGGCAGATAATGTCTGTGACACACAACAAGCGTGCCTATTAATCCACTGTAAGTGTCCTGAAATTACAAATGAAAAATCACTTAATTACAAGCTGCAACTAAACAGAAGCACTTTTAATGCCAGACACGAATCCTCTTACTATTTTTACAGCTGCCAGTATGTAGGAATAAAGGTAGCCAGTGTCAGACAAACAAGGTTATTTTGTCACTGTTTTATGGTTTAGTTCACTAGACTGAAGAGTAACTGCCTCTTTCTCATCTCTTGCTAGAAATAAACATTCCATTTTAATTTCTTGCTCATCTTTTTTTTCTCCAAGATCTTTTTAGGTTTTAGGATTTCTAGCTTGGTTTTCATTCAAAATATGTTTGACACTTCATTTGTGTTTGCTGAGACATGAAGGAAAGAATACATTAAATCCTATTAAAAATTATTACTCATCTTAAGTTAATGGTTGCTTGTATAAAAATGACAGGTTTATGTTCCACAGTTGCATGCCAGTATTCCCACATGACTGTTTAGATACTGAGCAAGCTCTGGAGTGTTAATTTTAAGAATGAAGTGTGAGCGGGGTGATCTGTACTAACGGCAGAAGCAGGGAGCAAGAACGTGAAGGGTCATGACTCTCAAATTCTGCCCTGACTTTCTTGCATTAGTTGAGAGACGTTTAAATTCACAAGGTGTGGAAACGGGGGGAATGACTTGACAGGGAAAGCAGGAAGAGTTTCAAACTCATCTCGTCTTTTGCTGTAGGTTTGTCTGTGTTAATGTCACAAACAAAATCCTTTATACAGATAATAATAATAATAATTTACCTTAACTATATCCACTGTGGAGTGGTATGCCCATGCAATGCAGTGTGGATCTCCCTTCTCAGAACTAGATCTCTCCGGGATTTTCCAGACATATGTTTTTGTTTCACCTGAATTAAATAAATATCAGTTAATTTTAGACATTTTCATAGAATCATGGAATGGTTAGAGTTGGAAGGGATCTTGAAGATCATCAAGTTCCAACCCCCCTGCCATGGGCAGGGACACCTCCCACTAGAGCAGGTTGCTCAAAGCCCCATCCAGCCTGGCCTTGAACACCTCCAGGGATGGGGCAGCTACAACTTCCCTGGGCAACCTGTTCCAGTGCCTCACCACCCTCACAGTAAAGAATTTCTTCCTCATATCTAATCTAAATCTTCCTCTTCTAGTTTACAACCATTACCCCTTGTCCTATCACTACTCTTCCTGACAGAGTCCCTCTCCAGCTCTCCTGCAGGCTCCCTTCAGATACTGGAAGGCTGCTATAAGGTCCCCCCGCAGCCTTCTCTTCTCCAGGCTGAGCAGCCCCAGCTCCCTCAGCCTGTCCTCACAGGAGAGGTGCTCCATCCCTCTAATCATCTTCATGGCCCTCCATTGGACCTGTTCCAACAGTTCTACATCCTTTCTCTGTTGAGGACTCCAGAGCTGGACTCCAAGTGGGGTCTCACAAGTGCAGAGTAGAGGGGCAGAACCACCTCCCGTGACCTGCTGGTCACACTTCCTTTTCTGTGAGCTGACCTGTAAGAGGTCACCCTGAAACAGATGTTAGCTCCATTTACAGCTTTTGTCTCAAACTTCCTCTTCCCAGTCGCTGCTCTGGCTAGCTTATTGTTATTTCCCTTCTGCAGATCCCAGACTCTTCTTGCCAGTGGTTTTTGGTGTGTATGGCTGCACTGTCCAGTTTAACACAGTTAATTTAAAACAAGCAAACAAAAGAATTATCTTTTGTAAAGATCACAGAGGAACCTCTCAAATAATAGCAAGCATAAGCTGTGCTCTCCCTGTGTAGGCAAATCTGTTTGCTTTCATGAAAGCTGCAACCACACTGCATCAAAACGACTACCGATTTGTCAAGGGCTAGGATACACAGCAACGGGGAGCAGGGCCATTTTAATTGTGGAAGTATTGGCAGCATCAAAAATTCAGGAACCTGGGTAAAAACAAACAAACAAACCCGAACTCGCTCCTACTATCCTAAACTGAAAGCTTGCTAAATCTTACTAGAAGGCCTAGTGTTACCTGCTAGAAATAACTGAGGATGCTTTGATACCTGGGTTAGTCACAGCAACAACAGAACTGTCTGTTTTCACTCCATGGGCATGTATAGAGTAAGGTCTTGATGCCAAATTCTTAAAAACTATTATAATTTTATCTCCATTATTTGACATAAGCAGTGGCCCTGTTGGATTGAAAAAAAGAGATTAACTTGGTTTTACATAAGACTAGAGCGAATTGAGAAGGAGAGAGAGAGAGAGAGAGACTTTTGTGCAAACACACATTGATTTATGATTCAACTAAAAACTGTATGTGGATGATGTCATTGACTGTGATACGCCAACTTCAGTTGCCGAATTTAAGTATAGGTCTCAGTTCCAAAAGCTGCAAGCACCTACTGTATATTGGAAGTCACTTTGGATGTTGTTGCCCAGTTTTATGCTGACTTGGAAAATACTAGCCTGCCATAGAGCAGCAAAACAGAAGGTGTTTTTTTTTGTCATAAAACAAGCAGTGTAATCTCACATGGAAAGCACCACAATCAAAGCAGCAATTCAATGTCGGTCTAGGCACTTTGTGCAGGTAGAATTATACACAGTATTATTCAAATAGCACATTCTTGTTTGGTTTGATTGCATTTTCCCCAGTTGCAAAACTGAACTTCATGATGACTATACCTTGAATTTCCAGGTGCTGCTGCTCCTCTGCTCTTTTTTTGGGAGTGCTAAATGTCTGATCAGTGTACTCACGATATACTACCTTTTTGTATTTTGAGCCAATGAATTTATCTTCTTTATTTAAAAATGGATTGCCAGGGCTGGGGGAAAAAAAAAAAAAAAAGCGGAGAGAAGAATGTCATACATTTCTTTGTGTATTTTAAAGCATCTTTTGTAGGCATGTCAATTAACCATCCAACAAAAATCCAGCTCAGTGAAACAGTAATCTATCTAATAGACCACTGGTATATTCAACATGAAAACACTTTTATTAAGCTAGGAGGTTTCTCTTAACTTGGAAGGTGAAAAACCCAGTATAAATAGTCCAAGTCTATGTAGTTTTTAACAGAATGCTGTGTGCTCAGCCTGGCAGATATTTCAAACCGCAAGTCATCCAGCCACTTGCATACTGAAAAATAGAGACCTCGGGAACTTCTCTAGAACTGAAATGAGGACTAAAACTTGAGAATATTAAGTGCCTTGGTGAACTGAAACCTGAGGGAAGGATTCTCTGCTGAGATCATGGGGGCTAGAGACAGTGGGGAGAAAATAAGTCTGATAAGCGCATAGTCCATATTATTTGCGCTTAGAACTATGGCAGTGTCCACTGTGGTGTGCAGGGCAAGAACACGTGCTCTCAAGCTGAGAAAAAAGAATAAAACATATAATCAATATATACAATCAGTAAAAAAAAAATCTAGGCAGTTACAGTCTACTATTTTAACCTCAAATGAAGTTATAGAAGTGGAATACATAGAAATTCATCAGTTCATTGTTTAGCCTTTTCTGCTAATTGGCATGAATTATTTGATCTGAGATTCAACTGCTGGGATACCAAGACAACAAGCTTCATAAAAATGGAGTCAGTCATGGACTTATCTTGTGTAAGCTCATCAAATTAAGAATCTTACTCAGAGCACAGATAAACATGAGACAGACATACTCAAAGTAATCAAGTATCAGGACAAAATTGTCCTCCTATCTACAACCTAATGAACATTTTAAGCATTCCACATCGAGGACTGTGCCAACATCAGTAAGTAATAAGTGCATGTGCACTATCCAGGATTCATGAAACTCTGCAGCTGCCCCACAGAAGATTTATGCTGGACCACTTCAGAAACATCATGGTGTCTGGCTCAGCTACACGGCAACATTACTAGAGAAAAACCAGAAGCTCAAGTAAGCCCTAAAAATACATATGCAAAGAAAGTGTGTCTAGAAGTTTCTGGAAGAGGGAAAGATTCAGAGGCAAAGAGAGTTCCTCCTTGGCTGCTTCTGCGCTTTTCCCCCCCTTGTGTATATTCCATAGTACCTTTCCTTATGGTGTTGATGCCGCTCAAATTCCCATGTCCTGTTAGGAGAATAGTCCCATTCAACTTCTACTGCAGCAATGTAATAAGTCTTTTCATGCAAATACATTGATACATCCACATTCCACCAATGGCATTGTTTCACTTCGTAATTCTGTTTCATCCCCCCTGTGTAGTGATCTGTTGTCAGGCACGACACTTCAAAAACTCCTAAGAGGTTGTAAAAGAAACAAAGACTTGAGGACAGAAATCTTCAGGGCAGATCTTAAGATTGTATTATCTATGTTGATTTATTGTTCAGAGACTGAGACACAGGCTATCACTCATATAAAATGCAAGTTCTTCGTGTAATATGGCTACTTGTAGTAATCAAATTCAGCATAGGTAGAAGCTAGAAAAGCTAAGGCTTTAGCATTAGGAGTTCATGTTCTACAAACACAAGTTTTCTGCCCTTCAAACACAGCTGTACATAATTTAAGCATCCAAAGGGTCGAAGTATCAGCTATTTAAATCTTGTCTCTAAGCATAAAATATTCTTAGGTACACAGTTTCTAAACTAGTAACAGAATTTTTAAACAAGACATTTACCTTCAGAATCAGGTTTCATTATAGCTGTAAGAAACGTATGTGGGAATAGATTTGCTGTATCCCTTCTTGTTCCTTTAGTTACGAATGTGTTTTCTGAAAAGTATATCCCATGGATGTCAACTTCTGACCCCAAGCCCATCAAATGCCAGGAAACCACACTTCCTTTACACATCTCAAGGCCAGGTTGATTTCCATACATATAACCATTAATGGCTGTAGAAAATTTGAGGAAGCAAAACCCACCTTGATTAACACATTACTTAACACTAAAATGCAGATTAAATACTACACATTTCAGATGTCATGTCATGCCTTAGACTGACAGAAATAGCACTAATAGAATACTTTATCACATCAGCAAAACTAGAGAGTCAACACAAGCAAAACACCTTTTAAAACCAAGTGTTTAAAAACTATTTTTAACTGTTCTCCTTTCCACTGTCTAAAGCACAGGTAGCTGACCTGACCCACTGGAACTTCCATGGTATAAAACCCATCAAGTATGAAAGATGCATAAAGTATCCTGATTTATCCCCTGCAAGATTCAGCCACACAGAGGAGACAATCTGAAGTGGCTTTTAGTTTGATTTACTAATCCTTCCTATCTGCTCCTGTGCAAAACCTTCAAAGCTTTGGCCCCTCAGATACCTCTGGATACTCAGTATCAAGGCTCTGTAAATAGCAGGAACGTGCCCAAGGGCAAAATTCAAGAAAGAGCAGGAGCAAGTATGATAAAGATTAGGATTTATTTGGAGGACTATGTACGAAAGATAAAAGTGTTCTTTTACAGGAAAATTGGAAGACGTTTCTATAGCACCAAAATTTAATCTGGTGAAACTAATTCAGGTCTACCCTATTAAAGAAGCAAAGAGGAGGAGGAGACTCAGGGGGGATCTCATCAATGTGTATGAACCCCTGCAGGGACGGGGAGAAGAAGACAGAGCCAAGCTCTTCCCAGTGGTGCCCACTGACAGGACCAGAGGCCACGGGCACACACTGACACACAGGAGGGTCTCTCTGGACACCAGGAAACCCTTTGCCACTGTGAGGATGACCCAGCACAGGCACAGGTTGCCTGGGGAGGTGGTGGAGTCTCCATCCTCAGTTACTCAAAAGCCACCTGGACATTGTCCTGGGCAACCAGTGCTGAGTGGCCCTGCTTGAGCAGGAGGTCTGGGGTGATGATTTCCAGAGGTCCCTGCCAACCTCAACCAGTCTGCAATTCTGTGAAAATCCTCCTTTCAGCTACATCATCTGTGTGGCAGAAGTCAGTTTTCTCCTGCTGCCTGGTTGCATTCATAGCGGTTGCACACAGGCTACAGGCCTAATTCCTACTCCTCTCTGCTCCAAGTGGTACCTAACAGCGCAAAAAGTTCAACTGTCATGCAAGACACCAAACTGTGAGCATTAAGTTTTGAACTACCACATTTAGCTGAAATTAAATTTCACTCAAACATGGTTTTGTTTCCAGTGGAACAGAATGAAATGTCTCTGCCACTCTCTAGTTTCCCAGTCCCCAACCTGAGATCACAACAGTAAAAGCCTTATTGCAGAAATGATTATTTTGCTAGCTAACAGTTTTCTTACAGTGCATTTTGTTAGACTCTTGGAAGTCCTCATCGTCTTTGTCAATTTCATTAGGATTTAGTGTAAACATCAAAATATTGTCATCCAAGTACCAGCTCAGATTCTCATCAAATACTGTGGCAAGTAGAAAAAACTCCATGTTCACATTTTTCTGTTGAAATGAAATAGCATTAAGGAAAATAGAAATGAGTGAACAGAAAGCATCAAGGAAGAAATTCTGTGTGCATAATTTAGAAGTATAATTCACGAAGTAGGACAGATGTACATGTTGAGACTTCATTCTGAGAAGCAAAAAGTTCCCTAATTGCTGGACCTGGTGACTAGATACCTGCTGCTAATGCTCTTTCTACCAGCAGGAACCGCCTCTGGAAATTAAAGTGTGTTTTGGTCTTTGAAATCTCTACTTCTTTCTAGTCATTCTCATCCTAGCTGAGACCAGCACTAGTGGTGCTCGCTGTGATGGTGGTTTCACAGTGCAGTGTCTGTCCATCTGGAGCATCTGTCCTCTTTTTTTTAAATATGTCTTTTAAAAACAAACAAACAAACAACTGAACAAGAAAACCCAAACCCACTCTCTTCATTTTCCATGCTCCCCTCAGCATGTGGGTGAGGCTGTAGTGCAAAGAAGTGGTGGTGCTGAGTGGCCGTGAGCATTGCAGGCCCCAGCTGGTACAATTTGGGAAGAAAAAGCAGATTTAGCTACAATGATGCAAATATTTCCAGCTTTCTGCTTTGACTGACCTGTTTCCCAGAAGGAAGCAGAGCTCCTTTCCTGCACACCAAGAGAGGACCCACAAGGCCAGAACTGGTGTCTCTGACTGCATCCACCGCTGAGTAATAGAACCAGGTTAGACAGTCTGGGTCTTGATCTGTGGGGCCCACATCTTCTGGTACGTCCCATTCGTATGTAAAGGTGGCACCAGGATTCACATGAGAGGCTGGAAATTCAGTACCTATTAGAGAAATCAACACTAAGAATTATGCCTGTATTTAATCAACTTTAATACACCAGCAGGTAGGAGAGCTTGCTCCCCGGTGCCCGCAGGATCCCCAGCCGCAGGCGCACCTCTGGAGGCGGCACCGTACCGTGCACCCTCGTCACTCTTGCGGTAACTCACACCATGGGGCTGAACGCTAAACGGATGGCTGGCATTGTTCCGGAAGGTCACCCTGATCTTCTCACCCACCTCAGCCTTGATAACAGGGCCTAGGAAAGAGCACATGGGTTAGTCACAAGACGCGCCTATCAAGTGATGAGCTTATTGCAGTCAATGGCTGGCTGCTGCTCCTGTTGCATGGGGAACTGCCCCAGGCTTCTGTGGCCACAGACCTGGTCCCTGGCCCATGTGGCAGCCCTGCAGCAACTGGACTTCCCCATTCCTGGTTCCTTACAGAAGCCTGGGGACATGCAGGACAACTCCTCCCTTCGGAAAGGGACTTACAGGTCTTGGTGCCAACCTCAAATCGAGTCCAGAGCCATGCCAGATGCAGCCATGTTATAAACAGGGCTAGATCTACTTACCCTGGCCTTGTAATTGAGAGCCTGACCTTTGGAGACCATGGCATATTGCTACTAATGATCTGGGGACCACCACAACATTGCCTTCAAGAGCTTTCTTACTCCCTGGGGTGTCTCTTGAAGAAAGCCACATTCACCAGGATAAGGCAGGGAGGGTGAAGAGCCCCCCCCCCCTTAGCCCTGGGAAGGTGCTGCTGGAAGCCAGTGGAAGTGATAGTTTACCCTCATAGATTGTTAATGTGAAATATTTTAGATACCTTACCTAAGAGTCCAAGATGTGCTTCCTCCGCCAGTCTTTTTTTATGTTCAGTGAAAGAACCATCTGTGTATTCTTTGTAAATGGCTTTTTTATAAGACCCACCAATTCTTGTCTCACTTTGTTCAAAAAATACACGAGATTCACTGTGTAAAAGAAGTTGGAGGAGATGCAAGCAGTTTAAGTCATAATGCTCAGCTTTACAAAGGCAGTCAGGACATCAACCCTGTCTTAGGAGTTTGTCTTTTGAGTTTCCTTTCAGTGATTTGGCCACACATTTATATGCAGTCCCATATAAGGATGTGCAGGAATCCATTACTCTTCACTAACTTCTCTTTAAGAAGATGACACTGTGCTCTATGGCCCTTATAAAGCCAGAATGCTTAGAGACTCAATGATGATTTCCAGTCAACATTTCATAACCTGAAGCATTGGTTTGGTTTTTTTATTGGAAGTTACAAATAACAGTAGATACAAACACCAAGCATATGTAGCATCTAAATAAAAAAAAAAACAACAAAATTTATCCTATGCTTTTTAGTCTACAATTTTGGTCTTCAAAAAGAAGGACCTTTCAATGTTTTACAAACACTATTCAAACAATCAACTGTGCCTCGTATCTTGCGGGGCAGGTAAGTATTCTTTAACTCACAGAAATAAAATCTGAGGAATCAACATATTCAGTTAATTGATCCAGGTCTTAAACATGTAAACAAAGAGCAAAGGGCAAAGCCACCTCGTGCAAGTTGTTTGCTAGCTGAGATGCCTTTAGCATGATTATCATCAGCCAAGGAGATGATCATGAATTCCTACCTTTGTTCTCTTAACTCAGAATTATCAACCACCTTGAATCATCAGAGGCCACTGCCTACATATCGCATCACAATTCATCTTCATCCCAGTGGAATTACTAACATCACAACAAAATTTATAGTATGATTGCAACGAAAACAATAGACTGACAATTGGTCTGATATTTATCCTGGCATTAATATTTAAGCAGAGGCAAGAACAATAAGAAATTGTGCTTAGAATTCAGCTCTACTGTATGTCTTGCCTTATTAAGCATGTTTATATAAATTATGCTTGGAAAGTAAAACTTCTTTAATTAGAAGCACTTACCTGTCAGCAATTAGTTCTTGTCCTGTAAAATGGTTCATTGCAGATGGGCCATAATTCCAGATGATCTCTTCAGCAGCAATGAAGTACTGTCTTATCTTTGTACTCTCCTTGTGAACTGTTGTGGGTTTCCCACAATCTTTTACTTTAAAAAGGGCCTGCATACCACCTGGAAAAAAAAAAAAAGAAAAAAAAAAAAAAAGAGGTAGAGATAACCGGGGATAAGGAACTACACTGTTTTCTCTTTCTCTACCTCCAGTAGCTCTTCTCTTCCCTGGAGAGCTCCCATACCATTGATGGACTTGGAAATCGCACACAAAAAGGAAGAGGAATGATATAAAAGAACACATGCCAGCTGAGCTGGAGTGTAGAAACACAACTGTGGCATTTACAGAAGGCAGGCAGGTGTGATGAAGTGCATTCTGCTGGTAAAGCTGCACCTGTTGTGGTATTACAGAGAAGGTCAGGGTGGAGTGGAAACTACTGTCAGCATTGCAGCCAGGGCCAGGTGCTGCCAGGCTGACCAACTTCCCTCAGAATCTAATTGACAGCTCATTTGTGAAATTCCTGGGACCCCACACCTTAGGAGGTCGGTCTGTTAGCAAACCTGCTTGCTGGTGATACAAACACTATAATAAAGAGAATCCTTTTACAGCTACAGATTAGGCCATTTTGTAGGATTTAAGTCTTGCCCAGGATGCTTCAACCACATCAGGATGCTGCTTGAGATGTGATAGCTATTTCAAAACTTACAACCTCTGTGTAGTTGAATCCATAGGTTAAATATACTTCTTTTTATGCTAAAATTTTCAAATCTAGGAGAATGATTTTGAGTTCTGTGTTCCTTCCCACTTCTGTGACAAATTACTTCTCTAACTTAATTATAGGGATATAGATCATGGGAAAGCAGGATATAGAATCATGGAAAAGTGCACAATTAGCTTCTAAGTACTTCATACCGTTAGCAAACACTGGAAATACAGAAAGATGCAGGGAAGAGAAATGGAGATCATCTCTGCTTATTAGCCAATGCATTTTCCAGAACACATCTTTTCCAGCAGGCCATTAGCCTGCGGGTCCTGTGCCCCTTGCCCAAACATGGAATAAGCATCAACTTTTTTGCTGGCAAACAGAAAATTGTAATTAACTATCTCCAGTAAGAGGCAAACATCGTGCTATTGTTTGGTTAAAGTGGAGGCTTGCAAAAGTGCAGCTGTGCCAGTTCCTGCCAATTGACAACAATTTCCAACACAGAAAAGAATTTCCTGGATTTCTGAGGCTACATGCTCAAGCCTACCTAATATACTTCTAGGCATTTCAAGTAATATGTGAGTTTTGCTATTTAGGGGAGAGTATCACCTGGTGTAGAGCCAGGTCGGGCTAAAGTAACTCAGTAACCTGTTAGCTTAAGCTAAAAAAAAATCTGATCGCTGGAATTTATTCTGTACCTTCGATATGGTCATTCACTTGGCAGCTGAGCAGCCATTCCCCGGGAACACGTGGTACCATGGCAGCATCAACAAACGTGGCTGGGAAGAGGTTGATGGTGTCAACTCGATGATGTCTTTCTATTAAGGTCTGTCCATGAAAGTAGGCTGCATGGATATCAGCTTCATTACCCATGCCCAAAAGATGCCATTTCACCTTATCTTCCACACACATTGTGAGGTCTGGGAGGTATCCATACATGTATCCATTGATCGCTAAAAGAAATGTTATTTATTACAGTTACCTTCACAAAACTTAGGATCTCTTCTCCAAAAGCAGGTGTCATACAACCATTGCTCTATTTTTTCAAAACAGGAAGGGCCTCAAAGCTAAACTCCACACCTCTGAAACTCAGCAAATATCAGAGGTGCACCTCATCTGCACAAATACCTGCATGATCAGCAGCTCCCTCCATGATTCTGGAATCCACGTCAGAGCCAAAGGCATCTTCTTTATTGACACTAACAGTAAAGACTGTTTCTCTAAACTGTGATGTTATAGTACAGAGTTCAGGACTCAGAACAAAGCAACTCAACTCTGTTTAGACCACCTGGGAAATTATACCAGTAGAGAGGTTCTTGGCCCCCAAGAATTTTATATGACAGCTCCAAAGGTTTGATTATACAATATTTGCCACTACTTTAAAAAAAAAATTAATTATTATTTAAAAGGATCTATCTTAATCCTCAAAAAAATGGCCTTGGTTAAAAAAAATTATCTAGAGTTCATCTTTAAAAGAGACAACACACGAAAACATTACTTCACCATATCAATGTCAAGTAACATTAATATAATGTTCTCTCACAGTGCATTTTATTGCTTTCCTGGAAATCCTCATCATCTTTGTCAACTTTGGAAGGGTCAGAACAGTATGTCCTGATATTATCTTCTAGATACCAACTGAGATTTTCATCCATCACAGTAAACATAAGGATAAATTCAGCATCAAAGTGTTTGTTGTTGCCTTTATTCATTGTATCTGAAAAAGAAAGTGGTATAGTCAAAATCTTTGGCAACTAACATTGTCTTTTTAAGTGTACTATTAGTGTACTATAAGTGTACTTCTTATTTTCCCACTTTTTTGAGACTGAATGTCTCAAAACTTACAGACACGCTCAGAAAACAAAAATTGGTTTTGATAAACCAATACTATAAAATAACTAAACTAAGAATAAACATTGTATGTGATAAGATTACAGTACATCTGTTTCTCCTATCAGTATTTACACATCCTTTTGCATTACTTGTATGAACACTTCTCATGCATGTGTATTTGTGGACAAAGTATTCTGCAAATTACATTTGCTGTCACAAACAAAATCCAACTACTTGCTGAATTATTGAAAGGCAGCTCATTGAGAAGACAAAAAGCTGCTATTTCAAAATTAACTGTAATCTTCCAGTAAATTATATCACTGATATTTATCAATAAGCATTATCAACCACCTTGCATACGTGTTTGTTTACTTAATTACTTATTAATTTATGGTTTACCTTTCCTGCAAATAATTAAAGGCCCAACAAGCCCTGAGGCAACATCTCTTGGAGCATCTATGTGGGAGTGGTAAACTCTGGTTATGCAGTCTGCATCTCCCGCAGCTGGACCTTGATCTTCTGTCACATCCCATGTGTAAGTGTACTGGCCTCCAGGCTCCACAGCATCATCTCTCTTTTGCAAATCTTTGGTGTTGTCAGGGTAAAAAGCGCCTGAAGAATGTGACATTGCCACCGTTAACACAACACATTCACAATATGGTGCCAGGATAGCACCTGCTGTGCTTTAAAGTTGACTGCATCTTGCAGGAACACACACTGAACATCTGAATATAGGTTAAAAAACAGTCTTTAAAATCAAGTGAGTACATCTTTTCCTTCTCTTTAGGATTCTCTTAATTTGCTTTTGATTTCCATGGGAGTGCTTCAATTAACGGCACGTTAAACTTAGCCCTTAATTTACTAGGAGGGCACAATGTACTTCTGCTGAAAAGATAACAATTCAAATATTTGTGAAACTTTTGTTAAATATTAATCTTGGAAAGTGTTCTAAAATATTGCATATGTCCTCAAGGAATACTGGTACCACCAGAATAAAAGCAACAGAAAAGAAAAATAATTTAAACATTGTTCCAAACAGGGCAGGTACTGCTCCATAACACACTGTTCTGCTCCCACAGAATGTGTCTCTGTCAAGCCACATATTAGTTGTAATGAAAAACTTCACAAAATATTGGAAGTTAGGCTGATACTTCAGAAATTCCTCTAATGAAACATTTCTAAAGACCGCTTTTGATACAACATCATACATCATATTCTCAACAACTCACACACTGTTTTTAAGGCTCACTAATAAAACTTTCAGCAGCCATATTCCCATGCTATCTGGTGCAGAAAATCCCTCATTGCCTGAGTGTGGCAACATCACCTGTTGCGAGGGCAAATCATCGCTAATCTCAAGAGCACCCCTACAATACATCCTAAAGCATGTCAGACTTTTATCTCATTAACTTATTAATAAGCAGTAGGTGTTTCTCCATTTTAAGAAAGTTTTGTGTATCTTATACACAACATATATAAATTTAGTGTTAAGAATTTAGAACTTATCCAAGTAAAATTCAAAATAACTTGGAAGCTATCCCTGTCAACAGCATCAATTTTTCCTTTAGATGTCCTCAGTACCTGCATCTCTTGAATATCTTTATGCTCTTACTTCAGGTGAAATGTTGATCTAAAATGTCCTCATTGTGAATCCCACTTTTGGCTTTGTATTTTGTCCTTGAAAAAATTATCAAGCTTCTTAGCTCCTGTTTTAAATTGTCTGTGTCCTGTTCTAAATCTTTATTAACTTGACAAGTCTTCTCTTTGAGGAGAGAACAGCACTGACACTCAGAGGAATGATTAACTTTTGATAAATTCTGCCCCAGAACAGACTTGAGCTTACCTTCATTTTCCTTTGTGTATTTTACACCATGTGGATGCAGCGTGTAGTTTCTGGAAGCAAAGTTTTTCAAGTGAATAATAATGGAATCTCCGACTTCTCCCTTAACGATGGGGCCTAAAAATCCCAGCCAGGAAGGTTTGTCGACCACCACATCATATAAATGATTGGTGTACTGAGTGTAGACAGCCTTCTTGTAGGTGCTTCCTATCCTATGTGGGCCTCTTTTGAGAAAGACTCCAGCCTGCCTGTACAGAAAATACACAAATACATCCATAGTGTCAGATACTCAGTTTCCAGTTGAATGTTGTTAATAGGATCTCAAATAAGGACCGTGGCTCTGTAGCACTGTGTACAACTAGATCTGTGTTTAGCAGCAAATATGTCTCTTACTGCAAAGACTTGGGCACGCAGATAGAGATGAGATATTATGCACCAATCTGTATTTGTTTTCTGCCTGTTTTGTGCACTGAAGATAAAGGTATTTGGTACCATTTCAGGCAAATGTGAGACCATATGAATAGGGCCAATAGTAGTTCTTATCCCTCAAAACTTTTGTTCTTGCATGCTTAAATTGCTGTGTAATTTTCCATGGCCTGTTAAAAACAGTAATTTCCATCATCACACTATTACATTGACTGCACAGTCCTTGCTCCATTCCAATGAGGAGCAGACTTTTCAGCTATAAAATACATTTAAGATGTCTGAACAGAAGCAAAACTGCAAGGTGCTGCTAATGCCCAGTGTGCGTGTGGGGCAGGGGGGACATGCAAGCATCCTGAAATCAGTGCGACTGAGCCCTCATAGATGCAGAAGAATCACAGCCTCAGAGCCTGACAAAGTCTCATTTTTAGAGATTCAGCCCAAGAATACACAAACGTTACGTGACAGCAGGGAATTAGCAATGACATCCTCAATCACTAAGTGCTGGACCATTTCTCCTCTCCACTAATTACTAATTATATTAAAATTAACAATATGAAAAATGAGAGCTTGGTTAGCGAGGAAACAGCCATGAGCTCCACTGAGACTGCTGGAGATGGTATTTCACCCAGGTGATACCAACAGTATACATCAACCCTGTTGTTACATGGATCTGCTGCCCAAGCACCACTGGCCACAGGCAAAGGGTCACCATGTCTCTGACAACTCTAAACTGGGAATAGCTTTGGAGCCGACCTTTGCCTGTGCAAAAGGGTCAGATACCTTTCATGAGATATTTTAGTCTCTGAGAAGAGTTATCTTGGTGGAAAAAGTCTTTCTGTTTGCCAACTAAAACGGTGAGAGAAGCTGCCAGCACTGACTGTTCAAAGCAGTGGAGCTACTTCTGGCTGGTGCTGTTGCTCCAAATTCTACAGTCTCTAATAACAAATGCTCCTGTCCTTTTCTCTGCCCATTTCAGGAGGACTAGATGTGGAAGTATTTCCTCCAGAAGGAGGCAATCCTAGGAGATAGGTCTACACTGCCTGAAGTTCAGCAGCCTCCTGATTGCTCATGTGAAACCAAGCCAACTGGGTTTCATATTCCCAGTAGGTAATATTGTGAAGTGAGCTAATACTGCCCGAAAATTCGAAGTATTTCCCACAAGGCTGAGCATTGTCTAAGCATGTGGGGAAGGAATTGTTTGTACCTTGGCAAACACAAATCTGAAGTGTAATTAAAATGCCAATTCAGAGCTCCTTGAAACTTGGAAAGCATAAACTTAGTTGCAAAGGCTCAGTTATTGGAAGCCTGAGTGCATGAAGCTTTTAAGCTACAAACCAAACATTTTATGGCTCTTCTTGGACTGTTTAAACGGTTATTGTTTAATTGTAGAGTATTCCTTTTAGTGGGTACACCATACTCTTCCTTGCCTCTATAAATCTCCATGTCCACACAAGCACAGCCTTGCAGTTGAAGGATTCAGGAAGAGAGGAAGAATCAGAAAAGCTGAAAATGAAAAATACAATAAAAGGGACCAGCTCCTTTGCAGGCATGCAGACATGGAAAAACTGGAGTTAACTGAGCATGCTAGAAGTTGCCACCGAGCAGAGAAAAGCAGTGAAAGGGAACAGTGGTGGCTTGTTGTATGACAACACTGCTCTGCAATTTTCAGACAAGATGCCCTGCTTCCAACAGTTAGCAGAATTACTGCTGAATCTGAATTACTAGCAGCATCTTACACGCCACTCAGTTTATGAGTCAAAGAAAAAAAAAAGAGAAAAAGCTGTCTGCTTTGCCTTGTACCTGACAAAGTGGCAGATTATGGTTGAGGTATCGTTGGTTCTCACCAGAGAAAACCACAGGAAATCGCCTAATCCCCCATCTACACACAAAATCAGAACTGTAATTTTGACATTTTTCTGATTTCTGGTTTCTCTCGTTTTTATATTAAAGGCACCGAAAAAGTAGAAGGAAGGAACATTTTTTCTCTCTCAAATATTTCTCTCATGACTTTTATATCTGAGTTTCCTTTTTTGATTATTCATACCTTCAGGGCACTCCCCTCCTTCTCCCCATGCTTGTCCTCACTGTCTCTCACTCTCACTGCACAGGACTCTCCTGTCTTGGAACCAGCCACCCAGGTCCTTCACCATGGGTGGAAGGCCCCAGCTCTGCTGCTGCTGCACCTCCAACAGCTGGAAATAATGACTGTCTAAAGAGGAAACCTGTGCCCAGTAAGAAAGTTTAAAATTTGTCAAAGTTCCACATTTAAAAACATAACAGCAAAATTCTTCTCTTCAGCACTGGCACCTTAGCCATTTGAAATTAAACATCATTAGGTATTGAGTCTAGCCTCTACTGGGTAAACATTTCATTTCAACATATTTACAAAAACACCTGCATATTCCAATTCTCAAGCAAGCCAAGAAAAAAAAATATCAAAAATTCCTTATATGTCTGACAGAAAATCCACTGACACCAACAGGATTCATTTCATTGCCTTCATCAGGATTTTACTCTGGTGCTAGAGTCTAAAGCAGACAGCGCTGTAAAATCAAACTTGACCAGTGTAAACTTTTACTTACTCTTCTTCTGCAAAAAGCTGCCCAGAGATGAGGTCTGTATTGCCAGGAGCATAGTTCCACACCGTCTCTGTAATGCCGATGTAGTACTCCCTCTTCACCGCCCCAGCCTGGCAACAGTAAGAAGCCAGCAAGCAGCTTAGGAAAAACAGCTTCATTTTGCATCCACGAACCTTGCGGAAAACGTGAAATAGAACCCCAGGAGGGGCACAAGCAATTTCCTTTTATATATTCTGTCTCTCCCACCGCCCACCCCTCCTCACCTCCCCCCTCCCGGCTCCTGTTTGCTTTGGTGAACACAATAAAATGTTGCACAATGTCCCTGTGTGTCAAGAGTAAACAAATGATTCTGGGCAGTTCAGCTAATCTTCAAAGAATTTTTTTCAATTTCTGCCAACCTTCTATCGCACAGATTTCCATTCAGACCGTTAGCGGATTACAATTTTTGTAGCTGAATCGAAAGTATTGGAGATTTAAATGGATTTAGAGACTGAAGCTTAATTACATTCTTCACTATGTTTATCACTCTCACTATAGCTGCTGCTAAGAATACAATTTTTGTGAAGCATGGCACAAGAACACAACTTTTTAAGCGTCCTGTGAAATGTTGTAATGCCATGTGGTTTCCCTGGTGTTGCTGTGATGACACAGCCACAGACGAGGCAGATCCTGGGTGCTGGCTCTGCCTCTACCCTTGCTCACCCCAACACTACAGATCGCTGCCCCCACCCTGGTGTGGCACAAAGGGGCAAGGCAGGGCTCTGGTGTCAGAGTAGCACAGGCTATGTATGGGTGGAGAGGATAGCGGAAGGTGTCTCTGCCCATGGCAGGGGGGTTGGAACTAGATGATCCTTAAGGTCCCTTCCAGCCCACTCCATTCCACAAGTCTATGATAAGCTCTGCTAACCCACCACAGCTCCCTGGGAAATGCAATTTTAATACAAAATGTAGTATATATATAGCTAGAGATTAAAAAGACCGCTGTTCACAGGTGGAGGGGGGAGGTGTCTGCATCTCATGTCCAGGTGGTTTCAGTATTGCCCAAATGGAAATGAGCCTCAGAAATTCCACAAAATTAACCCCCTGTGTTATCTTCCTCCTAGTGTACCACCAGACAGGCTAAGCCACATTCTTCAGTGATTAAAAGCATAGTAGTTGTATAAAGCTCAAGATAATCTTAACTGTTACCATTATCTAAAGGTACTACTCAGTGCAGAAGGCAATACTTCTACTGTATTCAAGATCTGTAAACATTATGTATCTGCTATTTTCAGTCTCATTGAAAAATACGAAGATTGGACCTTAAACATGAGATGTTTAAGAAGCACCTAACTGAAGTTTGCAAGTGCATTTTTTTCAAGCATACATCTATTACATCATGGTTGTGTCTGAAGCTTTAAACAGACAAAGCCACTTGCAAACTGTAAAGAATTCTATTTAAAAAAAATAAATATATATCTTCAGTCACTCAAGAATTCTTAAAAACAATCTCTTCTGCACTCTGAGACTGACACAGTCATACTTACTGTAAATTACATTTTTCATTATAAGGCAACTTAAAATATCTGTAATAATCACAATCTTCTTTGAAGCTATCTTCTTAATGGTAAGAATAATTGTGATTAATTTGGATAGAAGACTAAGATTTAAAATATAACTAAAGTTTTCCTTAACTTAAGGTTTCCTTTTATGGCATACAAATCTAAACCTCATTTACCAAGATTGTAGTATACAGACAAATTAACAATTTTAATCACTATTCATACAAAAAATTTCAGGCACTGCCAGAATGCCCAACTTCATAATCTTGGCTTTTGGAACCTTCTACACATCTGCATTAAATAACTGTGGCCAAAGCCAAGTTTTCGAAATCTAACCAAACCTATGATGAAATCCTGGAGTTTCCCAGGTTGGTGTCACATGCTCAAAGTGATTTCTGTAGGGATTCTTCTTTTTTTCTTTGCCATGGATGAAGGTCAGTAGCTTAGTGGAAAGATCATCTTGTATACATTGCATATGTTCCATCTGTAAATTAACTGAGGTAGAAATAAGAAAATGTTTATCTCCTCTTGCACTACTTATATTCAAAGTCATTCCTTACTACTCAGCTAACAGAATTGTTCATGTATATTGTGGGCTATTTGATCTATTTTCATTCAAACCTCCATCAGACTGAGGAAGCAAAAAAAATCCACACAAGCAGTAGCCTTGAAACCTCCACATATGTTTGAGGGTAAAAATGAACATTTTTTTGCCTTTAGTTCCTTTACTCCCCTAAATTACTTTTTCTTGATTATTAAAAGATAAAAGAACTTCTGACAGGCAAGAATTTTCCATTACAGCCTTCAACTGTGCCTCACCCAAACTTTAGGATACTCGTGCACCTGAGCACACTCCTATATTATCTTTCGCTTAAGGACCTCAAATAACTGACAGAGGTGACTCAGTTCCCCAAGCCCGTATATTATCTTCAGAGAGTGTTTGAAGAACAGAAACCTCTCTTCTCTGGTGGATAGGGCCTGAACACCTATCTTAATTGGCTGAACTATGAGTCTGGTGTCATGAATACCCTCATTGTTTTAAACCACAATACCTCACTTCTCATACCGAGGATGCTGTAATGCTACGACTGTTCTGAAAGTCCTCAAAATTGCATAGAAAATACAAAGCTGACCTTTTGCTTGAAAAATTCTCCTTGAGGGAAAAAAAAAGAAACAACCCAAACAGACAAACAAAGAAACAATGGAATATTTTGACAAAAAAAGTCTCAACAAAAGCTTTCAGTGAGATTGAATTGCAACTCCACAATTGCATAATTCCCTAATTTCGATGATGCACGTATAGGCTGCTGCCGTGCTGCTGCTCTGACCCCCTGCAAACCTTTGCAGGTAAATACCCTTAAAAGTTCTGGGGAGCTTCATAAGTCCTCTACCACCCTAAGTTTTTTCAATGTGGAAAAAACCCTCCATCCAACAGGTGAAGAATTAGCAATCAGAAAATCATACTTCAGTGAGACTCACTTTTAGCAACATGAGGAATAATATGCCCCAAAATGCAAAGGTGGCTGAGACTCCACAGTATTTTACTACAAACCTCTGCCCACAATTATTTGGGGTAAAAAATGAGTCTCTACAGCTATTTCCAGTTGCAGAGTTTTAAGGGAATGACATTCCTGTTCCAGACACAGCGTCATCGTGCTCTGGCAAAATGTGTTGGCTGTGAGGAACAAATAATCCTGGAATTCCAGGTTTCAGAGTTAACTCCTTACTTCTAGAAATTTATAAACAACTCAGACCTGCAGCTTTCTTCCAGGTGTGTCTGAGGTATTTTACGTGTGGATTTCAGCACGGAACACACACACTTTGGGTTCAAGGAATGCTTTTTCGAAAAAGGGTTTCTCGTACACAAGCACAGTGTGAGCTTTGTCCTGGCTCTCCTGTCCCTTCTCTGCTGTTGTCAGGGTGAGGTCTGTATTCTGCAGCTGGAGATCCAGGTCACATTGCCTCAACCACCACCACCAGAGTCACCAGTCATGGCTGGATTTCAATCAGTTAATATTCCTTACAGGAATATTGATTTTGCTACCAGGCACAGATCATATCATCTCATAAGAGACATCATCTTTAGGATTAATTCAGGAATTAAATCATTTAGGTTGAGAAAGACCTTTGAGATCATTGAGTCCAACCATTAACCTAGCACTGCCAGGTCCACCACTAAATCATGTACCTCAGCACCATGTCTACATGTCTTTTAAATACCTCCAAGGATGGTGACTCCACCACTTCGCTGGGCAGCCTGTTCCAATACTTGACAAATCCTTTGTGTGAAGAGGTTTTTCCTAATATCTAATCTAAATGCCTCCTCGTGCAACTCTTGTTAGTTGGGAGAAGAGACCAGCCCCCACCTCGCTACAACCTCCTTTCAGGCAGTTGTAGAGAGAGATGAGGTTGATTAGATCAAGTTTAACTTTGCCTTACATCCAAAAGCCCTATGTGAAACAAGTTGTTAAATTTGTAAATGCAACTTACTGTTAGTCTTCAGAATTCTTACCATCAACTTCAAATTAACAAACTGCCCATTTAAAAGCATCAAGTCATGGTTGAGTCTGACTGTCGCAATGGAGATGCCAAGATTTCTTTATTACTTCTTGCAACTTAATAGAAGCTAAGCAATAAAAACTTCAGATGCATTCTTCAACTCCTATAAGAAGAAATCAGTTTTTCAAAACAATATGGTGAAGGAATATTAAGGCAAAATCTTAATATTGTCTTGAAACAGAATTAATGACTTACATGCTCTATTTTTTCTAAATATTTTACCCACAGCTGCCACTTATTGCATGCTTTGCAGTTCTAACAGTGTTTAATTTTAGATGTTGATAAAGCTGAATCCCACTAGTTCTGACATAATAGGGATACAGGCATTACTGCAAATCTGAAGGACATATTTCATGTTCCTCTGGGTGTTCTTTTTCTCAAAACAACTGATGAAAACAGCCAACTGTTGCCCATGCAGCTGCATGAGCCACATGTCCACTTTATTGTGAGTGCCTGAATTTCCACTGGGAGTTAAATGAAAATACTTAGAGGAATTAAAGTATATATTTATCTGTAATTTAATAGATATTATTCTTTTTTGCCTGGTTATTATTGTCAAGAATGTTAGCCATCTATTGCAGCAAGGTCAAGGTCAAGAAGAGCTTGGTCAATAAGCTACCACTAGGTGCTAACAAGTTTCCCTCATATATTCCCTCAAGCCACATAATAGTTGATCAAAAAACCCCAAATAAATACAGTACAGCTATTAAAATGTACTAATTAGCACTGCTGACTCCAGAGCTGTGTATCTAACCTTTCAACAAGGCCTGAATGCCTTTCTAAATAGTCTTTTTTCCTGTAATTGCTTTGTGGAGTTAAGAACTTCCAAGACAGACTGAGCCGGAATAGGCTGCTGCCTTTTGTGACCATCATGGTTTGCCTGTAAGTAAAATTTATTCATTTAGAAATCACAGCTTCATCCAGTGAACTGATTCTCAAGGGAACAACCCCTCCTGACATAGTGGGCTTTGAATCAGGCCCTTTGAATCCCCCCAGCAAATATTCCTATGTTCTAAACAAATAGGAGAGTATAAAAGCAGTTCTATAGCAGTTTTACAGCAGTTTATTCAAACAAAGGTGATTTCAATACAAAAAGCAGTTCCATGGTATTCAGACCTCCCTATTGTCAGAACAAGCTGGAACGTAAAAAAATGAAGAGTCAATGTCAGGGACAACCAGACAGATTTGAAAGCAACTAGAAAAATGTAGATGTTTGAATAACTTCATCCAAGAGAAAGAGGCTTGAGAGACTAGATTTCAGACAAGGGTTTCATCTGTCTTTGCATCAATTCCACCATCCTTATGTGTTGGAGAAGCCATTTCGTTCTTTTTCTGGGGGTTGGGGAGAAGCAGTGAAGATTTCCTTTGCCATTTGCAGAGAATCCCAGCCTGCAAATAAAAAAGGAAGGAATTGCCCTCTTTTTTTCAACTCAAGTTAATATGCAAGTTGTTTGAGTGTTCGACATCTGCATCGGATCTAAACCCAACCCACAGGCAGGGCTGCAGAGGTGACCCTGCTCAGTGTCTGGGGACAAGCAAGCAGCATGGCTTTGGACTGCACTGAAGGCTGGGCTGGGCTGATGAGGCTCTTTCACTGGGAAGGGGAATGAAATTGCCTCAGGCCTTGACCTTATTCTAGGTTGCTGTAGCAAGTACATTCCTACAAGAAGTGCTCCCCTGCCTGCTTGCCCAAGGGCACCTGCTGCTCCTCTGCCCTGGGTCACCAGCACTCCTCAGGAGGCTTCATGCTGCAGAGACACCACCATTCTACCTGCTCTGCTTCCTGCGTCTCCCACCTACACAACAGAACCAACCCTACTCTCCGTGTGCGCAGGTGTAGGTAAACATATATGTGTGTGTGTACACATGTGCACACATGCTTTTGCGGGCTGCAGCTTTTCCTAATTAGAAATCTTTCTCCAAGCTGCTGTCATCACTGAGCTTGTTGGCTACGTAACCCTGAGAGCTCCTTGACCCCAGTGCAGGTGGACAAGGAGAGATAAACATGTCTCATTTCACCCTACCTCCCCAGCTGGGGGAACTGAATGCCACACTAAACACCTCCACTCCATACCCAGGTACAGGTTAGCTCTGTGGTTCCAACCAACTCTTCTGCCCAAAGCAGAGCCATCTCAGTTATTGCTCCAACAATCTGCTGAAAAGGCATAAAAACTGATGCCTAGATCACGACTGCTACATATTACCTCTTGTGTCTTCTGTTTGCTGGGAAACCTACACATTGATAAGAATGACTTTTAATTGAATGCTAAAAGAAAGATGCTCCGAAACCTCTGCTGGTACAGGAGTAACTGACTCAGCATCAGGGCTGAATTCCCAACCACATTTTTTCATCTCAGTCCAGCCTTAAAGGTCAGTGAGCAGCCACCAATCCCTCTATACCACAAGGAATTAGCGGATGACTCAAATAATAGATTTATCAGTACATATCCTCTGGTAATAAGAATGCAGTAGCATAGAGAAGCCATAAACCAAAAGGGTAGATCCTCAGCTTGAGGGAAGTTGCAGAAGCTAAACCAGCTTGGAAACACTGAAGAAATTACCTCCTCTATTTTGCTACTTGAACAAAACCAGAATAGGTCCCACAGAGTGTCCGTTTCAACTCAGCAGCCACTTTGAGAAAACAGATGATCAACTGCAGTCCACTAAGAGCTATCAGAACAGAGAGTAAAATGACATTCCACTCCACCACGTTGGCTGGTTCGGTGCACCGAGACCAAGAAGAGTAATCGGTGAGGTACCTATTAGAGAAACAGTGTGAAGTAGAATAAATGTAGTGGGTGCAATTCAACTTCAATACACATTATTTTACTTATAATATATAGAAAAAAAATATTGGGCTCTATATGCTTTGAGTTTAGGAGCCAGACTCTAGTCTTTCATTACACCAGCATAACTCCTGCATAGGTCTATCAAACTCAGCCAAGTGAAAAGACTTATTTTGCTCAAATACGTCTACTTCATTAATTTCCTTGTTAGACACCTAAGTGTTAAAAAGAAACCACAAGTTTGTTGTTTGTTTTTTTAATGGTGGAAGCCAAGTCTAAACCAGGAATTTTCCTTTTGTTGATTTAATTTCAGCAGTAGGTTAAGCCTAGCTGGTATCAGTACCATGCAGAGAACAGGGACATCCCAAAGCCATCAACCTAACCAAGGTATGCAGCCTAAATGGCAAAGCCAAGGTGTCACCATGGGAAGTTTCCAGTTGTTCCAGAGCCATTCTTTGCATCCTTGAGGATCATAATGTGTATAACTGATGTGCCTGTTTAACCATGAGACATGCTGTAGCCTGGAGGTTACCTGCAAGAACCTTCCTTAGACTCACTTTGTCAGTGTCAGTTGCTTTTTTCCTAAACATTTATAACTGAAATGCTTTGAGCCAAATGTGGAGTGCACTATGCTACAGCTGGTCCTTTATATTGAACTCAAACTCCCATTTGTCTACTCCCAGATGAGATGGCAATGCTGCTGACACGTAGCAGAGATTGCAGGATGAACTTCAGTGTCTTAAAATAAAACTGTCTTAAGTCAGAGAAGGCCATAGCTTCGGAACTATTCCTGTTGGATGCTCAAGGAACTTGTTTGTGATCCTCTGACAAATGTAAACCTCAGTGCATTGAAATGCAGCTGGAAGAGCTTGGCATTATCTGACTTGAAATATTCAAGTCTTATAAAACTTTAATCTTTTAAAGGGAGAATGTAAAATCATGCAAAAACAGCCTCAGGTTACATATCTGAATCAAAACTTTCATGCCTCTAGGGAGGCTGGGACATAGACAACACTTTATCTGTCTTGCTTAGATGTTTTATGAGATACAGCAGCTGTATGAAAAAATTACCAATGGTCAAACCACAGGGTTCATTGAGCTTTGGAATTTGTTAAATAAAAACCTACTGAGTTATTAAATATAAAACTGCCATCTATAATCTTTGAACCAAAAGCTTGAAGAATTCAAGAGAATATTCTGAGAAAGTATCCTTCTATACTCACTCTAATCTTACAATCTTTACTACACGTATCATTGGGAACACCACCAGATCAAGGACACTTAGCTAGGTGGGCCTCCAGGTCTGATCAACACAAAGATTCTTACATTTAATCTTTCCTTACAAGGAGACAAATACCTTTATTTGAGGATTCTGATGTTAATTAAGAACTTCAAAAACCTTATTGTAGGTTTTTCAATATAGGCAATTTTCAATATTGTGTTCTGGAGTCATTGTGTGTAAAACTCTGACAGACTTTGACTGTTGTTTTGATGAACAGTTTCTTGCAGAACAGTTACACCAGTGTTTCTTACCCTCCAGCAGTGTCTTTGAAAATATAATCCCATCCACCTGAGGAATTGCAGAAGGGGCCTTGGATCAACCCCAAGGTAAAAATGATGAAACTGTATCCAGAGAAAGCAACTCCAAGCAGGGCTAACACAATTGAAATGAAACTCTGAAGTGAAAAAGAGAAAAATATTACTGTGTGAGGAAAGTGTCCACTGCAAATACAGTCATTCCACCTGCCAATCTACTCCCTTGGGGTTGAATTTCCCATTTGGTTGTCCCAAACTTCAATATTCAGAAAGAAAAATACCAGGTAAAGAATACTAAACATACACACACAAAATAAAGATCAAGAGAGTTTCACAACTCTCAGTTTAATATCGCTTGGGCATTTGTTCCTTTAAAAACATGTATTTTTGCAAAATGGTTTCCCAAAATGTTACAGGAACACAACCATGCGTTTAACATACTCACATTCCAGATAGTGTATGTTGAGTCATTACTGGCAAAAATATCGTCCAAATAATACAAGCAAGGGGATAAAGCTATTTAGCTGTGGCACTTCATTGAAACTCTCAAGCCTTCTGTGTTCTTATTGTATTTTACAAGGATTTTTTAAAATGTTTCTTCCATCCTGCTTATGCATCAGAAGGAAGGAGCTACACTTTCTGTGACTCTCAACCCAGCCTGGAACCTTTCTCTGGGAAAGGAGGCGGAAAAAACAGCAGAGAGGGGAAGGATGTGCTGGAGAGACAGGAGCAGGAAGGCAGGCAGAACAAACACTAACAAGATGCACAAAAATAGAAGGCAGACTCACCCTGTAGGTTTTGTTGCAGCTCTCACTCTGGCAGCACCGGTAGAATATGCTACCTTCCAGCACTATTAGAATTACTGCCAACAGAAGGATCTATAAGGAGATATTAAAGGGTTAGTTTAATGACTGCAGATATTAAAGCCAAAGTATCCTTTGCTTATGGGAGGGAGGGACTGCATCTGTAATGCTCTGTTGAGAGTTTAAAGCTGCGCAGCAGGAAAGCACAATTTCTCAGGGCACCCACGGAACTGGAATTATCAAGCTGTCACTGTCCCTGTTTCTCGTACTTGCCGCATCCCTGGAGGTGTTCAAGCCCAGGCTGGATGGGGCTTTGAGTAACCTGGTCTGGTGGGAGGTGTCCCTGCCTGTGGCAGGGGGGTTGGAACTCGATGATCTTTAAGATTCCTTCCAACTCTAACCATTCTATGATAAGAATACAGTTTTCCCCATCACAGCCATGTATTACTGGCACAGGCACAGCTATACCAGGGATGCTGAAAAAATAAAACCAAGCTCACAAGTACATGAACCAATACCAATGACAGATAAGGTGTTCTATGGATTCAGCCCCATCTGTTCATCAGCTTCTTGCTGACTGAGTTATTCGGATTCAGGTATCACCTTCCTTACCAACACAGTTATACTAGAAAAAGTCAGTAATACAAGCTTTTCATTACAATCTCCCAGGCTTTCATTTGCTTTCTGTGTCAAGTACCCATACTGCTATTCTCAGACTATTGGGTTATTAAAACTTGATACTTGAATCATTTCAGTCAGTACAATTTGGACTCCAGAACCACAAGCTGCCACTCAGGGAGGCACTGGTTTGAAAGGGGAAATATGAAATGTTTCTGAAATGCAGCACTATCCTCTCACAAGCTGCTGCCCTGTTTGTAACAGGATAATAGTAAATTATCAATTAATAAATTGATAATAATCCTACAGCTAAAAATACTTCAAAATATGAATGTCTCTGTTGCATTTAACTTTTACCGAAATTTCAGCTATGTTTTTCTGTTCAAATACTCTACCTAATAGTTTTTTCCTCCACTAGAAAAGACTAGAGTGGGGTTTTTTTCTGCTTTAGGAAGAATATGTGATTTCAAAAGAACATCTCATGTTTTAATAACTGTCCCTGTTCAGCACCTTCATAAAAACACATTACTTTCAGGTGACACCTTTTTAAATGCTGATAGCATGCTTGCATGCACTTTTATTACAAATCTGCTTTCTGTCCCTGAGGCTGCAGTTCTTTATGAACATAGTGACAGTGTGAGGAGTGGTTAACTCTGTGTTTGTTTATTACTGCAGATGCGTGTATTACAAACGCAATGGGGGAAAATCCCAGCGAGACAGCCTTCTGTACTCAGCCTTAACAACAGTGGCACTTGGTGCACTGTGAACTGCATCCAGTCCTCCCAATTCTGGACTGCATACAGCTCTTAAAAACGTCTGAACAGTTATGAGAAGTTTTTTCAGGTTTTGTTTCATTTTCTTTTGGTAAAAGAACTCTAATGCAACCTTCATAGAGGATTAAATCAACATAGTGCCTGCCTTCATAATACAAGCATAAATTACACATAAACAGAAAGATGGGGGGAAAAAAACCCAAACCAAAACAATCAAACCTGCAAAATCTCTTATATGAAATTAAATAATATACACAACATGTCATTCAATATATTAACTTTTTTTTTTCAGTTTGATAAAGTTTTTTGGCCTGCGGTGGTTTTGCTAAAGTAATCCATATTCTCTTTGAAAGCACAAATACATAGCCTGCACAGTAACCCAGTATTATTTGCAGTAGAAAGCAGTTTGTTAGAAAGCCGTAGAATGAACACTTACCATCACACCTGAGAAACAGATCCCTTCAAAGTACCAGACGTAGTTGGGAAGCTGGTAACTGGCAGCATATGAAGCCTTCCCATTAGGGAAGTATAATAGGATGTTAACAACAATACTCCAAAGTGCAAGAGGTATCAACAGACAGCTCAAACAGCTTCCACATGTCTCTAAAGCCATCTCTCCAGAAGTTTAGAAGTTTTGCTCTTCTAAGCTGACAAAAGATTATAAGGGTTAAAATACGAGAAGTGTTTTGACCTCCTCAGTTTGATTCAGTCATTTCATGTTCACAGGAACTGGGTGACTGGGGTACAACTCCAGAGATGGAGAAGTGCTTAACACTTAGCAGAACAATAGATGAATATCGCTGTCTAAACTCATTATCCTCTCTAAGCATATGTCTTTAAGCAGCAGTTTCCCTTTTAAAAGATCCTCCTTTGTGATCTTCCAAATGAAGTATGTCTAGAAGTTGGGCTCAGGAAGGAACTTCAACAATCTCATTTCCTAGTGACTGCCTAGAAACGTGCTCCTCCCAGAAACACTGTTACAATGCAGATGTGCTGTGACATGAGGCAGATTATTCAGCCTTACGCAGTTCAAAATCTTTTCTACCTTACATGGGGAAGGGGGCTGTCAAATGATAAGCATGTCCAGTCTCTGTACAGAAGGCCTCACATTGCCTCACGCTACAGATAACTGATACCAGAACTTGGCAGGTAGAACCCTAGGGGTGACCCAACACTTGATGCTAACATGGGGCAGCCTCACAAAAACACCAAGCTGAGTCTCAGCCACTTTGCAGAGAGTACAGAAGCCCAAATAACACTGGTTAGAAACTGCCATGCAGGCTTACTCTCACACTTCAATAAATTACTCTTTTCTGCAGTGTTATGCTGCTGACCTGCTTCGTTAATTAAATCCTGCTATTTCTCCAGTTGTTCTGCCCTGTGCTTACAGCTGAGTATGCACAGCTACGGATCTGACCTAAGTACACGTGACTTCTTCCACAGGACAAAAGGTCTGGCTGTTTTTTGAAATGCCTGTTTTGCACAGTGCAAAGCCAAAGCCAGACAGTTTCCCCAGTTTCATGTGTCATCATTCCCTAAGCCCTAAGCCTCTAAACACCCACCCCAGTAACAGAGCCAGAGCCGTTTGAAAGCTCACAGCACGACCCAAGCCTTCTTCCCATCCCCCTGTGACTCATCAGAAAAGTAACTCAAGAATGAGCTTACGGTTTACTCAATAGGAAAGTTGTAGTCAGAGAACAAAACAATTAGGGCTCTACCAAAAGCAAGAAAGCTGATTTTAGAAGCAATTATGTCATGGCATATTTTCTTTCTGTTTCCTCATGAGCTGTTTTAGGCTCTGCACACGAGGCTTCTCTTATCATCTCATAAAAGCTGTTCAGGCTGCACATTTTAAGTAATTCCTTCCTATTGCTTCAATTGAGAACACCCATTCTCTGCTGTGACTCTCCCTTGTTTCCCTCTTCCCTTCTTTTTCTAGGAGGTTTCACTTTGAAGTCCTCAGACTTTACTCCAAGGATCTTCCCATATTTCTTGTTTTATTCCTAATCACTATGGACACTTTTTTCAGGCCTCCCTCTAATCAAAATTAGCAGCAAACCTCCCTTTGTAGGCTGACAGGCACAGGCAGAGCCCACACCATCAACACTGATGAAAACAGATGAAATTAAAAGCAGGCACACGGCATCCACAAGACTGATTTTTCCATTACAGAACTCAGAGATCATGTAATAAGCTGAAATACTTCCTTTTCTAAAAGCAAAGGCCAAAATTACTAGTGAGCAGCTTAGTTTATAATCAGATTTGGTGCAAAACCCCACAGCAAGCCGTTCTGATTAGAAGAAATTTACTTGAAAAATGACACCTGAAACAGCATTTATTCTGCAGTACGGCAGTCTGCATCAGCTCTTATTTTGTACTTAAATTGAACTCTGCAAATATCAAATCAGGGTGTGCTTCTTGCTGGCACACTATAGAGCTAGACAAGGAAGCAAGCATTTTATACTAAGTATTAAGCAAGCCTGGCAACCAGTTTCTCAAATATCTTACCAAGTGTTGCAAGAACTGCTTTCCTGTTGCTGTCAATGTCCATGGGTTGATGTCAAGCCCATTACCGAAAAGGCATGTTTACTCTGGATGAGTGACTTCTCAGATACTGAAAGAAATTTAAACTAAAGCCACCATTTCTCCATGATGTGACTGATCAAGCTCCCAAACACTGCTTTTTGCATTGGGCAATAAAGGAATTCAACTGGCCTTTTTTTTAAGTGACAGCATAAGCAGTGAGTAGCAGTGCTGTGCATTAGTACGATGTGGATGCGAGATAATGGTTTTATTCTAAACTCAAGTCTAATCATTCTGTCCATTGGAATTTCTAAAATTGTTTCAGTTCTTTAATTAGTTGTGTGTATCAGAAAGACAAGTAACAATTATGCAAGCAAGGCAAAAAAACCTAATCTGTAAGTTGCATGGGAATTATGTCCTGTTCCGTCGAGACCCTCTTTTCGCCCTCTCATTCTACACTTAATTTAAACTTGCATATCCTTTTTTCAAACACTGCTTCTTCACATACAAAGGCACCACACGGCACAGCAGCAAGGAATTTGATGTATATATATATAAGCATGTGTACATGCATATTCTCCTCCCTCCCTTAGCAGGGCAAGACAGAGATAAGCACAACAAGCAGAAACAGTATTAAAGTCTGCCCTTCACTATTTCTATGTATTTATATATGAATAAATAGCATTGCAAGAAACAGATATCCTGAGATTCTAAACAAAAACTTTTCCCATCTGTGAGTTCTTTCGTGGCTGTGGATGTCTGTGTGCAATTTTGTTTTGACTGTTAATTTTTTTTTTTTTGTTCTGAATATGTATTTGTACCAGGCAGACTTGGCTGAGGACAGCCTGAGATAACCCTCAAGGTTTGGGCTACCTTTAAAGACTACCCTCCTAGTTACAAACAATACTAAGTGCACAATGACTGAATGAAAGAATGGAAAATTCTTTTTCTCCCAGAAACACAAACTAACTTGCCTGTTTTCCAAGAGAACTTTAACTGACAGATTCCAAAACTAAGCAATAATAACTAATAATAATAACTAAGCCTTATTTCTTTGAAATAAATGGCATACCACATTTTGGGTTTCACTTGAAAAATGCCATTGCCAGTAACATACTAGCCTTGCCAGAAATGCTGTTGGCAGCGTATCATTCAGATTTACTTCACCTTGATACAATTAAACATTTGTTGTAATATACTACAAGCCATACTTAGAGGTTCTTGCACAATTTCTTAAAATAGTGTCTCCAGGCTGCTTACTGGTGAAGTCAAGTATTTCAAGTTATTGATCACTGCTGACCTGAATTTGCACTATATTTTCTGAACACTGCTGTACCTCAGGGTCTGCTGAGTGAGGTGAGAACCCAGACCCCAGGTTTTTTTTGTTTCTAAACTCTGACAGGGAACCCTCATTTGGAGGGCAGCAGATGGGACAGACTTGAGCCTCAGTGGTGCAGCAGCGTCCCTCCAGCCCCTGGAGTGGCCAGCAGCAAAGAACTGCTTGTCCAGAGCCAGGGCTTGGACTCCATATACAGAGCTGTATCTGTCACAAAGTTGTCCTTGAACTGTCCTCGTTGGTGCACAGGCTCCTGGCTTCGCTATATGTTCTAAATCAAATATCAAATAGTGAAGCACTTCCCACTCTGATATAGCCTGCTGGGGAGGAAAAGTAGGTTATAACCTGACTACTTCATGTTAATATCTTCATGCCACTGTGGTCCTTGACTTTACGATCAGCGTGTGCAGGGAAGGAATCACTGACACCTGCTGGGTATTTTGAATACAAATCTTTATTTGTGAAATACAGAAGTTCAGAAAAATCCTGAAAAGATGAAGTGCATCCATCTGCCCTCAATCATCTACAGTTTACTGCTATGTTTTTGGGGGTTATTTTTTTGGCTCCAGCTAATTATTAATTTNGACAACAAACATCTCTAGTGACGTGTTCAGGCAGTTACCTGTGCTAAGATGAGATAAACCAAAGAAATTCAGGGTATGTATCACCTTAAGATACATGCAGGTTTTCCACTAACCTGCCTGTTACTCCAACAACAAAGGCTGGTCTCAAGTCAGTTAAGTTGATGGCAACAACACAGTTTGACAACAACCAATGTGCATTTTAGTATGCATGGAATATAAAAAAAAACAACCAACCAAGCAAAAAAAAACCAAAACAAAACAAAACCA
>VZRU01017849.1:282962-316862 GCA_013398155.1 Pedionomus torquatus | reverse complement strand
ATTTTTTTTTTTTTTTTTTTTTTTGCCAAACGAGGACAACAAGTCTCTCATAATTATCTTGTTAAGAAAACAATTACTACCAAGATATTAGTTACTGGAGAACAGTCATCACTGCCTGTGTGAAACCAGCCTGACGAGTAGAAAGCCTAGGAATATTTACCCATTTCAGGCAATCATCTCGTTACAGACATCTAGCTTCCTCTAGGTTTTCAGAAACAGTTTCTTGTGATAGAAATGCAAAGTAACAAAGCAGAAGCTATCTGTAAGAATCACAAATCATCCATACTCCAGAGCTTTTAGCATAAAATCAAGAAGGAGCAGGGTTGCTTTAACAGAATAACCTCCCCACCAGCACCAACAGGACTTAACAAATTGTATTTATAAAGACTCTACAGTCAGGACTATGTTGGAAAATGGTAAAGAAAGAACAAAGTGTTACTGCAAAGATTTACTCCACAAGACACTTACAGAAAAACTAGCCAGTTGAACCAGTCACATACTTGTCAGCCCTAACACAAACCCATTGCTGGGCCTCAGTGCTGCAGGTCCAGATGAGGCTGTACAAGGAACAGTTTGTCTTCCAGGAGCAGTTCCATCAGTTTCACTTGTATTACCCTGTGTGTAAAGCCCAGTCTTTGCAAATCCCAGTCTAGACTCCAACAGGGTTGTGACACAGCTGTAAGCTCCTCTCACAAGACAGAGCACCTTATCATGCAATCATTTTCAACCTGTGATTGCAGATACCTGTAGCCTATTTCTAAGAGGACTTTTAAAAGTCAGTGAAAAAGCCTGAAGTCAAGGAACTTAAATATGCTACAATGTGGTCTACAAAATTTAAAAGGTAGAAAATAATAGCTTTGATTAACAATGTACAAAATTCTTCATCCTTTGCTGTTACTTGAATGCAAAGCTTTGAAAACTGCCCCTCAGTTCCTCTGAATAAAGAGCTAAGACAGAAAAACAACTGCCAACATCTCAGATAATAGGAATTAAGGAATTATAACTAAATGCTAGTTATACAGGGACACTTAAAAGTAGAATAGTTCAATAATATAACAAAAATGTAACAATAATATAAATAGTTTAACCCTTAATGCAAACCATGGCCTGCTGAGAGGCTTGGTTCCAGTTTTGCTTTTGGATTCTGTGGCCTAGACTCTCCCACATCAACAACTGGACTAGAACCTAACAGCCCTATGATTTTCTCAGCTCTAAAGTGATATAACGCTGTAGATAAAATAGCCAATAGTAAATAATAATACTTATGGGGTAATACAGCTAATTGCTTTTGATAAAACTCCAGAGGTTCCTGCTGCCAAGGTATTTGATCAGTAAATTAATGTAACTTGTAAAGAAACAGTAATACCAAGTAGCTCTGCAATAAACTTGAAAGAAACTGCTAGCTTGTTACTTACCAGAAAGCCTCCACCTACAATGCCATGAAGGCACTCCACATATTTGCTGAGACGATGCTGTGAAGCAAATCTTGTTTCGCCATTGGGAAAATAAAGTAAAATGTTGGCTACGATGCTGACCAGGGCAAGGATGACCAACTTATAGCCAATACATCTAGCACGCCTTGCAAAACACATGTCCTTGGCTTTACAAATCCTTCTTTCACTAGTTCAACCCAACCTCTCTCATACCTGTCCACACCTAAAAGAAGATCAGCCTTTATTCTTACCTCCTTAAATACTCAGGGTTACCTAGCTACCTGGATGACGTTTACACCTCTTCGTAACTACCATTCCCAATTGCAGAGTGAGGGAACAGGGATGGCAGAAAGCCACCACCCTTTCTAAATGCAATAATTATTGTCAAATCAAATGCAATCAAGGAAACACTGAATACTTGGTAATTTTGCTGTAATATATGATGCTTGGAATGATGACCTGTGAGCATGATTACACGTGAACAACAGGCTCAAACCACAACACAAGTTCTGGTAGGAACTGAAGGAAAAATGTTTTGTTTTCTTTGTTAGGAGCAGCTTTGACTTTTAGGTTTATAGACTGATTCAGAACAACCTGAAGCCAGGGAAAGACTCAAGTGCCTTCAACAGTACTGAGTCAGAGTTTGGGGTATAAATAGAATAATGTCTAGAGCAATGAGGAATATGTAGAGCAACCTCTTGCTTTGCTGGTTTGTTGACGGAATAAGAGTGGGGTTGGAAAACGAGTAAAATGGAGAGGGTCTAAGGAGAGTTCTTGTTCTTGTCAAGCTGAATTTAGATTAACAGCCATTTTTTTAAAGCTAAACCAGACAAACACTGGTGAAAATTGCTGCTTCAAAAAGAGGATTATAAAATAGAAACACACACAAAAAAAGAAAAATTGCAGACAGAAATGTATTATTATATCAAGGGTTTTCAAACTGTGTAACATGTACCAGTAACATTAATTTACAAAGTGACCTGGAAAAATTAAGATCTAGCCTTTTCTCTTTTCCCTCATGCAAATTTTGCTAAAATAGCCAAAAAGCTTCCTTCTTTACATGGATACAACTCAACATGGAGGCACAAGCTGCCATGCCCACTACTGTCACACAATGAAGATTACTAAGAAAAGCACAGGTCCAGACTGGTTTTGGGAGTTGCTGTTGCTGCCATCATCGTAACACAATGTAATTCCCATTGGAAAAGCAGTAGCTATACAAACCAAGTTTGGGAATGTACAGCATGTTAGAAGACCACAGTGAGACTTTTCCAATTATTTAGGGGGGAAAGTACTTATTTGGGGCTTTTTTTTTTTTTTTGCTTGGGGTGTGTGTATATTTTTATTAATTTTTTTTAACAGCTAAATAACACTAAACAGAAGTCCAAATCAAATTTATGGTATTCTTACAAGTGATGTGAGCAACACTTAAGCTGAGAGAGATCAAAAAGAAAGGGGGGTGGAGATGGGGGTGGAAAGAGAGCAGTCCTATGCAGATGCAGCTTTGTGATGTAATTTCTCCGGGTATTGTAGCTCTTGACCTTGGAGACTTCCTTCATTATGAGAAATATCCTCCAATTGTAGAAACATAGGCTTACCATTATTGTGCACTTCACCTCTGATGACTAAACCAAGCATAAACATCATCTTGCAAGTTTCCTCTGCAGAAAGAGACAGCTGCTCAACTGAAAACTCCCTGCATTGTGTTATGCTAAAAAAACTAAACCACTCCCCCCAAAAACCACCACACAACACAATCCTCCACCACCACCAACCATGACACCATATGTATCGCCACCAGGAAGTAGATTTAAAATCTATTCTATTTATAACCTGCATAATTGTTATCTAAACACTTGATTTGAAATAAAATTTCACATAATCAAGAACTGTATTTAAAATCAATTCTGTACATTATCAAGCATGCAGGGCATTACACAGGCATTGCAGTCTGCAGTTACTACCAAAGAACAACCCCAAAGAACATAACATTGGTTCAGATCATTTTCTCATATAATCATATAGGCTACAAAAATCTTGAGCTTGTTTCTTTCTGATGTCTGTTTCAGAAGTCCTAGTTTACTGTTTGGCAAAGCAAGGAGTGGAATGCATCACGAGCATGTGGCATTTGAAATGATGAAAGTAACCAAGTATGAGCTTCTCATCAACCTGAATAAAAGTGGGATCCAAACTGGAGCATGGGACATGCTGCAGCACCACGAGACAGCAGTGTGCACTTGTATAAGCAAAACCAAAATTGGGTTTTGAGTCTTTTATACAAGAACGACAGGGTTTTCACTTAAAGAGGTGACAGAATTGCTTACTCACAGGGGCTTCCTCACAGCCTATGGGAAACTCCACGTTTTCTCTCTCACAGACTATTCCTGGAGCTCTGATGCCTGCCCTGGACAAAGAACAAGTGTTATGAGGCAATCAATCACCCAGTTATTAATGACAATAGAAGTCTATTTCTAGGCTAAAGCCTGACTTTAGACTGTAGGCTTAGTCCTCAGCTCTGGTGGAGAAGCACCAGCTACAGTGTGGTACAGGAAGGACAAGACCATCAGTGCAGCAATTTTGATAGCACACTCTAAGGTCCAGCAGGTAGCACCATTGTGAAAGACTTCCATATCCTCTTCTGGTTTGTAAACAATTACAGCAACTGGCTTGTATCCCCACATAATCAATTCTGCAGGATAAAGTTTGCCAGCAGAACAGTGTTATATGGTGAGCAGGACATTGACCTTGCATGCCAGAGAAGTGGCTAAAGTTAGGTGCTTTGTCCAATTACTGAGGCATCCAATACCAAACCTAATTTCACATGGGGTCCAAGGGTCCACCAGCCCCTCTATAAAACAACCCACACACACCTCAATAGTCATTATTGCTTTGGCTCTTCTATTGCAGCACGACAGAAGTCTGCTTCTTTAATAAAATAAAGATGTTAAACTAGCACTTCCTCATGCCAAAAAGTGGGCATTTCTCCTAAAAAGGTAAATAACTTCAACTACCACCACAACTAGTACCTCTGTCCTAAGCCAGATTCCCAAAGTGATTCATCGTAATCAACAGAAGAAACTGATTACAACAGCAAAGAAAAGTGCCATACAAAAGAGATCTTTGGACTCCACCAATACATTTTAATGCCCATGGTAATCCTGGAAACACCCATATCCCTCTACTAAAGAGGAAATAAAGGGGGTTGGGAGGGAAGGATACCTGCAAAATAAACGCAGAAGTGGTGAGGCAGAGCCAGACCCATCGTGTGAGAGTGCCCATGCTGTCAAGAGCAGGGTCACACAGAAAAGGCTCAATTTCCCTGACTGGACATGCTACTGTATTTGAACTTGGTGCACATGCATGCTGTAAGGCTCCTGTGCTCTTGAGGATGCCACAGAACCCTATTTCCTTAGCTCCTTGGCACACAGTCAGAAGGTCAGAACAGTCTGGCTGCTATTCCCTTCATGGAAATGAGATTTTTTTTTTTTTATTTATAATTCAGCTATCCCAAATCCTCAGTATTAATCTTGCTAATGCTACCTAAACTGAACATTGCTCCTTTTTTTTTTTTTTTTTTTCTATTTTAGCACCTAAAGAGGTTCTCATTCTTCATTACCAGACACCAGACAAAGGATAAAACATTTGCAATAAACATCTCTGTTTATCTTTGCTCAGAAAACACTGGTGGCAATATCCTGATTTAAATTAAAGAGGTCAGAAAGATGAGGCTTTACTGAAAAGCATCACGTCTTTCTTCCCAGTAGTTTCTTCTTTCACTCCAAAAAGTCAGTCCTCCTGCTTTATGCTGCCTTACAGACAGCTCTAGACATGGTTTGCTGAAAGACACAATAGTGATCAAGAGACACAACTGAAACAGGCACATGACAAATGTCTTCCAATTACCTTGAAAACAATCTAAAGGAGAAAAAAAAACAACCACCACCAAACAAAAAGCCTTGAAGCAAGTACAATTTTTTTACGCTATGAAAAAGGGTCAGATGTGAATCAAGGGGGCTTTACTACTGTCATTGCCATTTGCACATCCAACCCTACAACTCCTACCAGAGAGTTTCTCACTCTAGCTTTTCTTGCAAAACTCCTGGTCCCACCCACCATCGGCAAAAGGTTAATGGGAGGGAAGTAACTCTTGTGGCATCACTGGCAGGGTGTGGTAACAGCATGGCATCTGTAGATGACACACAGCCTGGGAAAGAATAGGATGGGCTGTTTGGAAAATCTGGGCAATACAATGCATGTGTATCGACGCAGGGTATGAACTCATGTCTGTATTCACTTCTAAGCTGCTCTCATTTGTTCTTCTCTCATCTTTTAGCAGGTTACTGCTCATGGAAGCAAATAATAGCTCAGACAACTGCTGGGAGTGTGCGATGAATGTGCAGTCACGTGTCAGCTGAAGGAAAGCAGCCTCTCTGCCAGCTGTTCAGACAGGGCTTCCAGTTACCTTAGAAACACCCATGACTTCCCTCCAGTCAAATGGACCAACACCTGTTCATGATACCATCCATTTCTCAATGTCCAACTGTTGAGAAATTGCTCAGAGCTCATGTTTTCCAGCCACCATCCACAAAAACACTACGCTGTAGCTACAATAGTCCTCAGGCACATTTCCTCACAAAGGCATGTCAACCAGCAAAATCCACCTGGACAGTCACAAGAGGAAACTACTTTCTTGAAGTCCTTTGTGTCTATGGTCTCCTGGTCACAACCAGAAGAAAGTTTCCACATTACTTTTTTTAATTACATGGCAGGCCTTTGGATGGAGTAATGAGCTACTTCTGAGGAGCAGCAACCACCCGTTGCCATGAGACAGGTCATCGAACAAGAAATCAATCATTCCTCACACAGCTCTAACACACATGCATAGGCTTACTTGCCATCTCTGCCACCACTTTAAGACAGAAAACTGATCTGAACCTTAGAAAAAGTCAACTTGAAGCAAGTGGTCACACTTTCATGCAACAACACACATTGACACATATAGAGAAGATTTAATTTATTGGTAATAGTGCTGACCTAAGGAGGAGTCAGCAATGATGCAACAAAAGTAGTTTTGACACTTAACCAACCAGCCTGGAGATTCAAAAGCTTACAGTCAGGGCAGAGCTGCCACTAAATGAGTGTACAGAAATTCCTCTCTCTAAAGAGCCCATAAACCTTACTTAAGAAAACTATTATTGACCCTAGACTGGCAGCGCTACTGAAAGATCATTCCACAATCAAATAAACCACTTCAAAAAACTGTTTTCTGGTGACATAAAAAAAAAAAACCATGATGTGGCTTGTGTTCATTACTTCTTGCAACAGTGTTATTATGATAAAAGTAGGACATAAGACAAATTCTATTTCTGCCACAGCCCATGTGGCAGAAACCCTGGCCATGCAAAACAGCCAACAAAAGCTTGTTTCCTGTACTGTAGTATTTACACACAGGTTTGTGTTCTGTATTTCTAGCTTGTCCCTAAGATGGTGACATTATTGCAAAAGTTAAACAAGCATGAAGCGTTACCACCACTGTACTATAAGCCTACTCTGTTCTATACGGTGTGTATGTCATGACTGTAGGAATCAACATATGTACCTCTGCGTAGCACAGTATGACGAACAGACTGTCTTCAGGCTTGAAGTGTGTCGCTTCTGTGCCTCCCTTCCCCTATAGCAATACACAAACCAGATGTCCAGTAAAAAATAGCCAATTCTGACACTTCAGAGAGCACGGAACAAAACATTATCATGATTATATCTTTGGCTCCTGTGTTGCAGAAGTCAATCGTTAAGCATCTTTGTGTTTCTCATATAATGATCCCATGAGTAGCTTCCTACTTATCTCTAATCTAGCAAAACAAAGATTACCTCTATCATACTATATATTTTAGATCTGTAGGCTAAAAAAAAGGAAATAAGAAAAGCAACAAATTCCATTGCCCATTTTGTTTCAAGAGCATATGCTTCATGCACTGTTCATGCAGTCTTGCCTCTGGAATTAGGCATTAGTAAATTCATGACAGTTAAAAACTTTTTAAATTATTCTTGACGAATAGTCCCACAACTACTGCTTGGCTCAGAACAGTTTATGTATTGATTCCATAGCAGCAAAACACAAAATTTAGGGTTTAAAATTAATGTCATGTTGCAGCATGCTGTATCTGCTTGCAAATCTCTCAGCATCAGTATAAATTGGGTCACACACATGGCAGTCAGAACAGCAAATCAGACACAACCACAAGACTCTTGAAAAAGAGATTTCCTAAACTGCACTCCCATGCTGCTATCAACCTTTGCTACCATCATTTAAACTGGAACTCTGAAGTTCATTTATCAATATGTACTCAGTGCACTGAACTTTTGCTACCAGCTGGTCCTTAAACTACCTGTCGGTCTTCTAGCCAACTATTTCATAGTCATGTTCCTCCACTGGAACTCAAAATGCTCAAAAATGCTATACAAACAAAGCACACATTTTTAAAAGCAGAATGTTAATTGGAAAAAGAACAATTAAAAGGTACAATTAAAGAATAACTCAGCCTGCAGAAGATCCCTTTTAATCTGAATCACACTGAATGGAGGAAAGCAGAAGAAAATAACATTTAACACTGATTATATTTTAATAAACTTTTAGTCTTTTTTTTAATGAAGCATATTGGGACAATAAAACTGAGGCTGCATTTGTGTAGATATACAAAATACCTGCCTGCGATGCGGTGCCTGTAAGACATACAGAACTTTACCATGGCTGCTCCTTTCACAATGTCCTTCTCACTCAGATATGTGGTGCCATTCTAATGAACTGCAGTTTGGTTTGGAGGGTGCAAAAAGACTAAATTCCTGAACTAGGAATTCTATATTCCTTTGAACTATAAAAGCCAGTGCACCTCAGTGTGGAAGTGAATGCTGCAAAAGTACATATGTTCACTCCAGAGTACTATTCTACTCCCACCACCATCTCCTCAGGGGTCAGATCCCACCCACAGGACTTTCTGCAGGTTCTGATCTCTGAGGTCCCTTCCAACTCTAAACATTCTATGATTCTTGGAAGACAAAGAGCCCCAGGATTTCCACCAGCTCCCTCTAGCGATAACCAGGCTATGAGCAGACAGGCTCTGTCCTGCCCACTGGCTCCAGTGACCTTTGGCTCTCACATCTTCTACAACAGCTCATGAAATACTGTCTTCAAACAGACACCATCTGCTTCTGCATAAGATGACAATGCTCAGTAACAACAGCTACTGATGTCCCAGGAGTCTGGCACAACTCATCCTTGAATAATAGGAACTGATCTGAGGGATCGTTCCCAGAGTCACAACCTGATAGCCTCAGTTCCAAAAGACAGCTCTTCCAGGAAGAGCACTACTATATCATCCACTACTATATGGGAAGTTAAAAAAGGAAGTAAAGCAACCTTCTACTTATACAGATCTTCACAGCAGACAAGTAGTCCCGCTCTTCACTCTCCACAAGCACTAAAGAAACAATAACAAGTACTGGAAGTTTCCTCTAAAGGCGAGGGCAAAAAACCTAACTCCAACAAAAACCCAATCACATCCCTTCCCTTGCATCTGAGGTAAGTCAGGTGATACTTTCCTCCAGAAGGCAGACACTGTCTTTGAGGAAACTGCAGCCATGTCAACAATACTGGAGAGGAGAAGGCTCCAGGGTAACGTTCCAGTCCCTAAAGGGAGCCTACATGGAAGATGGAGAGGAAGTCTTTATCAGGGAATGGAATGACAGGATGAGAGGCAACGATTTTAAACTAAAAGAGGTGAGATTTAGATTAGATATCAGGAAGAAATTCTTGATTTCTCGCATTGCCCAAAGCAGCTGTTGCTGCCCCATGCTTAGAAGTGTTCAAGCCAGGTTGGATGGGGCTTTGAGCAACCTGGGCTAGTGGGACACATCCCTGCCCATTGCAGGGGGGTTGGAATTAGATGGTCTTTAAGGTCCCTTCAAACCCAAAACATTGTAGGAGTCTATGATTCAATAGCACTGGCCTGTCAGGCAAAACACCTTGGAGTTTTTTGGTGTTACACTCCAACACCCAAGATTTTGATCAATTATATTCTGTCCTAAGCAGAAGTCATAGGACTTACTAACTGAGTGCTACTCAGGGACATACAAAAGGCTGAAGGAAAATTAAAACCTGTCCTGTGGAACTATTACAATTACAAAGCCGTTACATAGGTCTTCATATGCAGACTAAATGAGTCGCTGGTTAATACAGCAGATGATTAATGTGCAATGAATATAAAAAGATTATCACAACAGGAATGAGTTTCCACACCACCTCATCACAGATTTATTTTATTTCAGATGATGTGCTGAGCAAGCAAAATACTCATTCACCCATGTGCCCAAGAACAGCAGGCAAGTACAATGGAACACCCCCACTTCTCTGCTGTGTCCAGGTAATGCTGAGAACTGCTGGTTACACGGTCCGCAGTCACTTCTGCTATTGTCTGTGCTACACTTGAAAACTCCTGGGCTGTTTACTTTTCAAGCATTAAAGTAAAATTATACCTCTCTTGGAAGCATTTGAGCAAAGCCAGGCTGCAGCTAAGGCTTGATGAGGATCCATGCCAAACTCCAACATATTTAGTAGCACCTTAAAAAAGAGTAAGCAAAGTTCTGCAATGGGGTAGAGTGCACACAATGCAACAAATCTCACAAAACATTTTCTGACACTTTATAGGAAGACTGCTGTTTTGTGGAAATTATTTTAAATTCAGCTTTAGAGGTGTGGGTTTTGTTTTTCTTGTAGAAGTTTAATGCAGACATCTGATTGGCAGCAGAGTCAAGGGCTGGACACAGACTGAAGAAGCAGAAATTTGCTTGAGTGTCCTATACCATCCTATTCTTGAGCCTTCATGTTCTACTGAAAACATCTCTAGACTCTACAGGAAAAGCACACGCTCATGTATGACATAGCAAGAACTGTAGAAGAAAAAGGATGTTCCTGCAGCCCTTAAGAGCATCACAAAGGGAAGGAAGCAGGAAGAGGATTGCTGTAGTGAACAAAACAGATGTACAAAAAGCAGACTAAGCTTAACCCCACCCTTCACCAGATCTGCTTTGGCTACTTATTTTTTTTAAAGTGACCAACAAGCATACAAAAATAAAGAAGATGCGCAATATCTAAGGAAAGCACAATAACTGTGACACAAGTGGTTATAGACTCCATCTGGCAGTCTGAAGAAGGACTACAGTTCTTCAGACAACTCCAGCTCATCATCAACATCCAGCTCACATTCCACAGCGGTAACCAAACAGAATAAAATCATGCACAGATCACTGGAGAGGACTTTCCTCCTCGGATTTCCCTTTGGGAGGGCACAGCTCTTAGAGCTCTGGATGTTAAATTTGCTTTCATGAGTATTTCACAACTTTTTTGTAGCATTAGTCAATTAGAAGATTGAGAGGCTCTTTTTTTTTAACACCAGAAAATAAGCAAATACATCTTCAAACACAGGTCAGTGGACTAAGTGATAATACACAAGGAAGAAAGGTTTGGTGTGACTGCGGGTTTCTACATCCTGCCTGACGAGTTGAAGCACTTTTCAGAGCAAAGAGCCATGAGATTCTTCCATCTGCCAATACACCACCAAAAAGCAAGTGTTACCTGCACCATCCTTGTGGCTGCATGTTTTTTCCCATCACTCTGAAGGAGGACAGGAGCTCCTCACTGTCTGCACTGTTGCAAGGGTGGGACTGATAGTGCCATGTGGATGTTTCCCTGATGTGAGGCAACTTCAGTGGCGCCTAGAGGAAGAGGTTACCTCCCCTGTTCTGAAAAAGCATAAACATAATATACCTTATATAAGCAAACTGATGAGACTGGTTATATTTGACAAGGTTGTTGAAAGAACAATCAACTTACAGTGATGTTGCACAGCATCCACAAAGGCTGACTGAACAGCTCACCAGCAACTGTAACATCAGAAGTGGTACAGAAACCCTGACTGTACTGCGAAGAGGGCAAGATTGGTGGCAGCAGCTGGCGAAACAGTCACTGGAGGATTCTTGGTGTAACACAGACTAGTGGATACCAATTGTTAAAAGGGGACTATCAAGGCAGACATGCCCATGACTAGCTGTGGCCACTTGTATCTCTGAAGGAGCTGATTTGCAGCTGCATGTCACTGTCAAAATCAGAAGGAAAAAGAAAGCCCAGCAAATGAAGTCATGCTCACAGCATTTGTCAAGTTAGATGATTTCCTACAAAGCAACATGCCAAGTAAACACCTACATAAAATACAGATGTGGCCAGCATGAAGTAACCAATGCTAAAGCATCTGAACTTTACATTATGCTGTCATTGTTGGCCTTGTTAACAGTAACATACACTTTCAACCAAAAACAGAAGGGGAAAGCAGTGAAAAGCAAATGGTTGCACCGAGGGATTTCTGTAGGATATATATATTGCCATTATAACACCTGTGACACATTTGGGAATGGAGGGCTCAGCCTGTCTGCTCTGCACAGCGAGCATCAGGAATGCACCAGCCCTCCCATGTATCCACATGCTGCTGGTTTAAGCCTGCTACTGACAGCCAACTGCGGCACTACTGAAATGCATATTCGGAGTTTATTTCTCTCAGCTGCTGCTTGAGCTCAGATATACAGGCAGAAAAATCTCTCGTCAGTGAGTGTGACAACAGCTGCCTGCACACAAGGCGGCAGACCCACGCAGAGGAAGCATTGTGCACCCTGGAGTCTACGTACCCCAACTGTAGTGCAGCAGTCAGGACTCTCCTTAAAACATTTTTTGATCTGGCGACGAAGCTACATTCTAGCAATCCAATAAGGATAAAAGAATTCTTTATAGTTGTTACTTTCAGTCTCCCAATCTGGATAGCTCTGCCTTTCCCTTCTACCTGCCACAGGCTACCAATGTAAACACATGCATAGAATCTGGCTTGCAAGCTGCTGAATGAACTCCCTCAAGTTCTCTTCATCCTATAACAAAACTTTCAGATGTGTAGCACCTGTAAATTCTTTGGCTAAGTTACAAGTTAAATTTTCCAGAGAGGATCAAAAGCTGACACGTTCTGTTCCGCCTCAAAATTACACAACGTGTTACAGATGACATAACACTATCATAAATATCCTGCAACTGGATAGCGGACATACATGCAGACATCCTTGTGGACTGCTCTCCTATATGCCTTCTCATACATAACATTAGCTACATTGTATCTATTGAGCAGTGAAGGCAATTTCATCGATTTAAAAACCTCCAAATATTTAGTACTATTCAGCTCTCCTTGTAGAGTTAAAAAAAAATTGCAGGCCTGCTTCAAACAGCATTAAGTCTCCCAAATACAGATGTGCATAGTTCTGATTAGTAAATATCAGAGCTTATATATTACACATACATTTTTGTTTAAATTGTGCACAAATTCTTTGGAAAGTAAGAACCACTGTACAGCCTACAAGACACAATGGCTTTTGCAAGTATTCATAGGAATTAACTAGCTAACAGACAAATATAGAGAACCAAGTATTGCTGTTTTCCTTCTGGCAGGAAGTAATTTTCTTTACAAAAAAGACACAGTCTCTCCATAGCACAAGGCCAGTTAATTCAGTTAAAATTACACTGATGCAAACAAATATGCCTGAACAGTACATTGCTAAGTAACGTACACAAATAGATACTATCAGAATTTATCATTAGTAACTCAGTCTTGATATTTCAGAATTCTGAATGAATAAATTTTGCTAAGGTACAATTTGAATTCCCTCTCCCCCTCCCCAAATACAAAGTTTAAGAACTTGCTGTCTATGCCAAATCTATGTATTGCTATTGTAACAATGTAACAATGTAATTACAATGTAATATTGTAATCATTGTAACAATGATTAAATTTCTGCTGCATTTAATATTTAAGCACAGTAATTTTTACTGCATTTCATAATTAAAAATAAACACTACTGGAATTTGTATTTGATGAAAAGAGAATCATACAACCTGCCATGCCTAAAGTTTTCAGGCCACCCCTTTAGATGTGTTAAAGGGGAGCAAACATATATATAGCAACAGAATTCTTCAAAAAAAAAAAAAAAAACCAGCACAGAAACTGAGTGAGAATGAGATTTTCTCCACTGTGAAAAATAAGTAACAGAGCAAATACGACTCCCATGTGGGTGCTTAATTGGTGCAAAGACTATAAAGCAGTGATCTAAGAAACATAGGACATTTCTACTTTTCTCTCAAAATAAAATGAAGATCTAGAATTTACAAGCAAATCTTGCTAAGACTTCAAAGAACTTCCTTAACATCATAAATAATGTTTGCAAAGAGCACAGAAAAGTTATCACCGGTTATCACTGGTTACACATGAGCTCTATACATAGGGGTTACAGGGTACACCGTTGTCAGGGCAATAGAACCTTGCACTCCTAAAGGAGTCTGTTTTAAAATCACAGAAGACATTTCCATCTTTCCTTGCCTTAAAGAAAAAAAGGCTCAACTATGGCCAGAGCACTCCAAATGTAATTTCACCAACATCATGTTTGCGTAGTTAGGCACAGACACAACGCTGACCTGCTAGGGCTAGTGAAGGTGCAACAATCTCACCTCCTGGGTGCAGCCACCACACATGTCCATCAGTCCACCCCTGGAATCTCATATCGGCTACACAGAACCAGAACACAGGCAGAAGAGGCTGGATCTCCACCCCTGTTCTCCTGTTGCACAAAGATGGTTTTGTGTGAAACAAAAATTAGTTCCTTTAGGCAGAGCTTAACAAGAACAGGAAACATGTATTTAAAAAAAAAAAAAAATCTGAAAGTTAATTATCCTATCCTGCAAGAATAGTACAGGTGGGACTCTGACCACTTTCTAAAAGAATCTTCACACACACTAGAACATGGTATATAAGGAAATATTTTCTCACTGGTGGTGTAAATCCTCAGCCTTCTGGAACTAGTCCTGTGCCAAAGCCCATCCAGTTGCACTTGGTAGAAGAGCAGGCATTGCCTTGAGGATCCACCACAGTGAAGTAAACTGTCTCAGTTCTAACAGCAAGGTATTGTCACAACTGGCTTCTTAGTGCTTGAAATGCAGAAAAGAATCCAGGTTACCACACAAAAATTCTGGCTCAGTTAAAAATAAATCACCATATGCCTACAATCCCATCTTTTGATCTGTCCTACTGGACCCAGAGCATATGTTCATACAGGCAAACAACAAAAATACAACCCTAATCAATATTTGATTTGTTTTATTAAAGCTAGGGTGTGGATTAGTCTAGACTCCTTGCACTAGTACAGAACTGGAGAAAACTGAAGGAGAGTAAATCCGAAGTGATAGTATAAACCATGACCTGAAACAAACATGGCACACTAGGTTTCAGACAGGCACTTTGAAATGACATACGTTATCATATGAAAGACAAAGTACTATACGGTGCCAAAGTCCTCTTATAGCCACGTAATGCCTATATCAATAAGGTATTTCAACTTTATAACTAATATTTGGTTAAGTTCAAACACAATCCTACCAATAAACTAAAGTAAACATACCTATCTAAAGTACACAAAACCAGACTAACACAGCCTGGTACTTAAACACATGAATTTCTACCTGTGCATGGTTAATCACTGTGATCATAAGGCTTCCTTAATTTTCTTTCAGTAAGCCTGGCATCGTACAAAACATGAAGATGACTTTTAGCTACAAGACCTTGCTAAGTGTGCATCTTACTGAATTTGTCCATACCACAAAGCCCATCACCCTCCACTATTTCATTTCTGCCTTTCAAACACACCAATGAAACAAAAATCATTAAGTGGCAAGAATAGTGCTAGAGGCTGTCTGGTGGGGAAGCACAGCCACGTGGAGTGTGTTTGGAGAGCTTTACTGCCCTCTTCACCTGCCCCTGGGTTCACCTTCCACTTTCTGCTCCACACGTGGGTGCGGTTCCCACCACCCTGAACTCCCAGCTGGAGCTGAACATTTCCCACAGAAAGCAGCCGAGCTCTTAGAGCCACAGGCATCTTTGACTGACAGTAGATCCCATCCTCTTCTCTGTCTAGGGAAGGGATGCTGCTGAGACTGCACATNCATACAAAAAAAAAAAAAAAAAAAAAAAAAGTTTACACCACCAGGACAATATAAAAAAATCTCATGACAACAAATTGTATCTTTTCTGTACTGTTCTGTAAAATATCAGTTCATCCACTTCCCCCTCTGTGACAGCAACCAGCTGTCAAGCGGCACAGACACCTACAGATACAGAAAGATTCAACAGCTCTGGGGTGTGCTGTAGCACCCATATGATTCTCCAATCACGCTGACCAAGTTTTAAAATTTGAGCCAGATTTTTCCTCATATTTTTCTGTTCCCTAACTGTCCAAGCAAAAATTTTCAGTATTGTTCTCAGGCAAGAAAATATCATGTAGTAATTATGGAATAAGTTTTGAAATAGGACATCTTAAAGCATTTTGCTAAAATAAGGATAAGACATTAATGTGCCTCTTGCATTTCTATCCTTGTTAGTTTATTTAAAATCTCCAGACTTATTGTTTCTGATGTGTCTTTACTGCAATATATCAATTGTTATTTGTTCTTTTTCTACTGTCTTTCATTTTTTAAGACGTACAGCTATATACATGGACTACTGTTATAAAAACAATTTTTGAGCCAAATTACTTAGCAGAGACAGACATACTTCAAACCAAATAATTCTCAAGGAGGTCTTGTGACCATCATATGTACAGAAGCAGATAAAAATGTCCAGTAACGGAGTTCCTCCTCATATTACAGAGTGGACTTGCACGCCTAATCCATACATGCAAAGGAAGAGAAAATACTTTTTAAAGTTAGTTGAGGAAGGTCCTTAACATACGATCTGGACAGGCTTTTTTCCCAGGTACCAGAACTTTGTCAGGGTCAGCACAGACTGAGAATGCATCAGCAAAGCTGCATTTCACAGCCTCAGCCGGCACATGCAGAGACTCAGTTGTGTTATGACCCATGTCTTAAAGCAGGAACAACAAAAGTATAAACATATGAGATTTACCACAGGTTTTTAAGTATCCAGCGTTACTGCATGAAGAGCAACGTGTATCCAGACATTATTCACATAACTTATTCGAGGTATTAATTTAATCATATTGTTCACAGCATTGCACAGTAGTTAGCTATGAGGAATTCTGAAATGGTATAAAGTTGTTTGCAAAAATAGGTTAAATCATACTGAAGATTTTCTTTGAAGTTCATATTATAGTTTGCAAAACATGATGTTTTCAATATAAAAATGAAAATAGTTTCATACTAACAACTTTTCAAATAAAGTCACATTGTACTTAGTAGTAAAAAACTATTCACTGTACAGTTTGCTTGGTCACACTTTCTGACTGGACTTTGATGAACTTGTACTGAAATGCCTGAAAAATTTTAGATTCATTCTTCTCTGAATCACACTTTCAGAGTTGGCCAGACTTGAAAAAAACCCATCTGCCTCTCAAATCTTTTACTGGATACAAAAGCCATACCTCTACATCAGAATTCTCCAAAATGTTAATGGTCAAAGCTGTGATTCCTTCTCTGCTTTAAGATATTTCCCAAACATTCACAAACTACAGGGAGAAGGAAATAAAGAAAAAAAAAAAAAAAAAGAAGGCAAGCTTTTTTCCCCTGCTTTAAACAACAATAAGAGCATTATTAAAAATTTGAATTCAAATCAGCAGAGTGAAGGTATTTCTTCATAACACAAATACACAAACTCCCAACCGTGAGGTGGAGGCTTTCCCTGGCTCTCCAACTCAATCTTCTAGAATAAGATGTAAGATATAAGCATTACAAGGTAGCACAGTGTTCTGCGGCACTAACCCAGTCCACTGTCTAATCCAGAGTAAGAAAGTGCTAATACTAACATTATTGCTACTGGAGGGGAAATTTTGGGCCTTCACACAGAACAGATTCCAACTGCAGGTCAGTTAGAGATACACACTTTTCACAATGCACTTGAAGGTCATTTAAGACTTGGTACATTCAGGTCAGATTGGGGCCTTCGGTTTTCCTTCGTATTCCCAAGAGGTAAAAAAACCTCAGAAACTGTCTGCAGCAGAAACATGTCTGTTGATAACCTTTGTGAGAAGCACATCAAAATACCAAGAGCCCTCTTGTGCCTTCAGCACGGGATCTGTGAACTCCCTGTCAAAGAATAAAAGACTAGACCACAAGTCTGCTTGCTCATGAGAGGACATCAGCAGAAGTAAGATGTCGTGTAAATCCTGCCAGATATGAATGTACCTAAACCTGTGAATTGTCAGACAACCACTGCCACAGACCTGATCCCCAGGGTGCAGCCTTGTGACTCTTGAGCCCTTTTGTTACTCAAGGTGGCACATGAAACAAGGTGGCGGCACTCCCTGCAAGAGCAGCCTAGTGATAAGGGGTGGCATGTTGTTTAAAGTCCCCTCAGGCTGAGGAAGATCTACGACTTTCCTCATGCTGGCAAGGCAGTTTAATAACCTGTTGTTAAGAACTGGACACCCCAGCATCAATGGCTATGCTCCAAAAGCAGCAGTGTTTGCTCTGCTTTTAAAGTGTGCCTCTGCATGCTGATTTGCCACAACCTCCAAAATCCCCTCCTCCCTTCTACAGGATCAAGGCCTGACCCACTCCTCCTCCTGGCCAACAACATACTCCAGCAGCAAGGTCTGCAGCCTCCTGCTGCTGCGAAATCTGCCCCAGTAGGAGGAATCCCCTCTTCCCCCACCACAAGGCTCCAGCACAGGTGTCCCAACACCCGCTGGAACCAGTGGCAGTTCTGAGGCCCCTTTGCATAGACCATGCCAAGACGGATGAAGCACTTCTCATTCCTCTTCCAGCACACATCCTTCTGGCAGGCCACTCTCTGGCTCTGCACAGCAAGCACATGTACAAACCTACCCAGTGTTTCTGATGCCATGCACCCATCTGCTGAGTATGAAAACAAACACCTCCTTTACCAATGAGCTAACCCAAATTATCTTGCTAAGTCTACAAAGGTCTCGTAAAGCTTTACGCCTGCTTCCGAAGCTGCTATGTACCTGGATGTTTTGGTTTCAGTATTACTCAGTCCATGGATTTTCCTGCTTTGAAAATAGGAAGTTCATTAGCCCAACAGGTAGCCCATTAGTCCTAAGCGTCTGTTCTCTGTTGCTCAATCTGGACCCAACTCCCATTGATGTAATTAAAAAGTTTCCTCGAGTAAAGGCTACAGGCATGGGTGTGCACGTAGCTGCATATTTCATAATAGTCTCTGTGAGCCATGCTGTGGACTACTGCCTCTTTCTAAAAATATTTCATAATAGGCAATGGGTGTGCCACATAATGAATGACTAATAACTTTTTCCTGCAATCCCTGGATTAGACAGAATGATTGCTCTTGGGAGCAAGGAGAATTATGGTGTTGCAGGATACCATGCCTAGCAGGTGGGTGTGCAGAGTGCGGTGACCTACCTGCTGAGACAACACCTAGTAACTTCTTCTATAGCAAGAATACAAATCTTCCCTTTTTCCACATATTTTTCAACCCAACGACCATTTTTTTTATATAGCCTCAGTGTAAAAAAGAGCTACACAAGTTTTCAGAAATATCAAGAATATTAGGAAGTATAACTAGGCAAAGGTCAAATATCTTATCAGCAAAAAGTAAAAATGCAACTTTGCTTTCCTATGCATAGTACTTAGGAGGTATTCCTACACATATGATCACATTTATACCTTTTGAGTAGAAGCACTCCAACTGAAAAATAACTTAGGAGCTGACTCTTTGTATCATATGCCCTGAGACATCATTGTAGAACAAAACATACCGTTGACTGATTTTTTGATTGTTTTTTCTCATTATTATGACTACATTATAGCAATTGCTGTATGTGTGATAGAAACACATGTTGCTGTATTTTTTTTAAGTCTTTGTCCTAAATCTTCCATATTTATTACTTTTGAAACACTAACAACAGTTCTCAAAACATCTATCTCTCTGTCATTACAGACATCACCAAAGTGTACCACCACTAAGGAAGTATTGTTTCTAGGGTCAGTCAGCAGTATTAGAGATCTCTTATTTTCAAGCAGAACAGAGGCAAGGTAACCACTGAGTACAGGCCAGCGAGACTGGCCAGAGATTTCTCACCATTTAAATCTACAAACCAAACCTCCATGTGTTCCTAATGACCGCTGTCAGCAGAAGAGCGCTGAGCAAGTGCAGGAAGCCCTTGATGAAGTCTCCCCTCTGCTGTGCAAGTGCCAAAGTCAGGGCAGATATACAAAGTCATCTGGCAAGTTAAAGCTGCAGCCAGAACATCATCACCTGAGATTCTCCTGAAGAGAACAGGCTTCCTCAGAACTGGATGAACTGTCTCTCACTTCTCCCTTTCCTTTGAGGAAGGTGGTTCTTTAGAGCCAAGTGAAACCAGAGGTGTTTTGGGAAGGAAAAACACAGCATAGTGACTGCACAGAAACAGCAAGAGAATGTGGAGCCAGACTTGGCACCAAGAAGGTACCATTGCTGCCTGCACAGATAGTGGGGAAATGAAAGATTTCTGTTTGAGGGCTATGAGTGTTTCTTGAAAAACACATAACCACTCCAAATGGTGTTCATGCTGAGAGCTGGTTGCAGTTCATGTCCCAAACAGCAACGGTTTCAATTAGCATATTAGGATATTCAGTGCCTTGAAATTTAAGTCACTTACTCTGTTGCCTCAAAAGAAATCATAGGTGACCAATTTTAGAAATCCAAGTTTGACAGCATTCTCTTTAAACTCTATCTGGCTGTAAAGAAGTGCAGCCTATATCACAGAAAGGTGGGGAGATTTAAAGTTTATGCTGGTTTGCGATGCTTTGACAAATGGCATGCTATGAAATGTAACGGTTTATTAAAACACTAAGGAAAAAAATTATCCACATCAGTGACTTCCATTTAAAGATTAAAAAAAAAAAAAAAAGGAAAAGAAAAGCATTCCATTAAAAACCACAAGTTTTGACAAAGTCAAAGTGCAGATCTGCTGTGCCTGAGAGCACCTGGTTCTGCCTGTAAGTGCAAGATGAAACATCTGTGCAACCAGAGCTCCTCCCTCTCTTGAGTCCTGGAGAAATGGCAATTTTATGCCACACACATGCACATCTAAAATGGCTCGGCACATTTCAATGCTGTTGTCAGGTTTACAGGATGAGGTCCACACTCAAATTAAAGAGACCGGTAAGTCAGTAAAACCATCAGAATACAAAGATGAATAAGGTATAGAGACCTCATTGTATGAAGATGACACTTCACGTAGCAGGTCAGGTAACTTTGAGTTATTCTAGATAATTATATTGCAAGAGTATACAATACTTTTACTCAAAAGGCAAGGGCGTGACAGCAACCCACACAAGGTCATACAGTAATGACAGTCAGAGGAACCAAGGAGAATCCCCTGTCAGGCCAATTAAGCACAAGCTGGCAAGATATTATGACACAGACTGGCGATGATGTAAAAGAACCTACTTTGCTACAACCAAACTATAAGGTTTACTGATGTTTGTCATTTAATGATGATTTAATTCAACATTTAAAAAGAAAAAATTAAACATCCCAATGAAAATAGGAAAACACCTGGTTTAATTTGAAAACTGTTATTCCTGGCTCTGAATGATGTAAGGATTACCTACCAACATGTTAGCAAACATACAGCACTAAAATCAATTCCCACAGACCAAACTTGAAACTATTAAAAGAAATCCTTTCAACCAGATATGTAAGTCCACTCTTGGTTCCTAAAATCACCCCAGACTGTTAGTAGTCCAAAAGGGAAAGCTGAAACAGAAAGATAACTCAAAAAGGATTAAAACAAAACAACACCTCCAGCTTAGGCAAAGAAAGCAGGAGACCCAGGAGACCCCACCACGGTTTTTGCCAGTTTCCAAAGCAGTGTCCTGGTGCTAACCCACACCTCACACAAGTTTTGTTGAGCCCAATGCTGATACATATTTTAACCATGAGCAAGCCTGACTATGGAACCCAAGAGTGAGGTGCAACCTCTCTGAGCCATGGCTTGAGACTGTCCCTCCCGAGAGTAGGGAACATCAGATGGAATTTTGGGGAGACCCACTTCCAGGGTAGCCCACCACCCCACGCTCGACACCCACTGCAATCCCTCTGGCAAGACCAAAGGGAAAATCATGCCCTGGCCTCGTTTGCTCTGTGATGGCCTCCCAGCTGAGCAGGAGGGACAGCAGGCAAAGGGGCTGCTCATGGATCTTTACCCAGGGCACACCACACAGCGTGTAGGGACAACCAGAACAGCAGAGAAACAGAAAGAACATCTTGCAAGCACCACAACTTACACATTTCCACCCTCAGCACAAACACTGGGTTTCACTCCCACCTTCCACAACAGCAGTGGGAACAATTTGTACTTAACACATACACAGATTTCTCTTGTAAGCAAGAACTGAAACCACCACAGCACCCAACAGCAACCTTTCTCATCCACACTCATTTTAAAGGAGCTGATTTCCACCAAGGTGAGCAAATTCCTCCTGATGAAGCATCTCATTAATTAGGCCAGATTCAGACCTCCTATGCAGAACAAGCTGCAGCCAGCTCTGCCTTGTTTTGCCTTAAACTCACAGAGACTAAGTGAATATGATGGGAAAAAGTTATCTTAATGAAAATAGCCACCATAAAACTGTAATGTTACTGACTGATGTTACTACCTGGAGAGGCCCACTACCACAGCAGCTAGATTCACAGTCTCAAGGTGCAATTTAACAGTTGACTTCAATCGATCTAACTAATTGTTGCTGGAAATTCAGTACTGTTCTCTACCTGCAGCTACATATTCCTGCGTCTTCCCTGATATTAGTCCTGGCATTCCTGTGGCCTTGCTTGGAGTGGATCAGAGGGCTAATGTGGATGAAAACTAATTCAGTGGAGGAAAATAAAGTACAGCCCACAAACAATGAGTTTTCAGGCAGATCCTCTGCACAGATGCATGAGTGTTGCTGTCAGCAAACCAGTGCCATGCCTCCTCCTCTGGGGGTGGTGGATGCCCAGGCAGACCCTCGCTGGTTGCTACACCGAGCTACTGGTGGTCCCAGTGAGGAGGCTGAGCTCTGGCCACCCACGTGCCAGCCACAGTGACTGGCAGTCAGCCATGGCAGAGGGGAACAGCAGGGCACTCCTCTCGACAGGGAACACATTTTCTGTCCTCTTGCAAAAGTGTTAAAAACATAACAACATGAGAAGAGGGAGAAACTGAAGCAGCTTAGCTAACTGCTGGAAAGGGTAAGAGTCTATAAATTATTGGAGTGTTTTTTCAGATCCCCATTTCTGCAGCACAGAGGTGCTTTCCTAAGTATTTCTCTCACCGGCAGAAAGATTACGGTGTGTTGAGCGAGCAGGGACATGGGTGATGGCATGGGAGTGGGAGGTGACCAGTGGTGGCAGCGACAGCCCATCTCAGCGGCACAGCTCGTCTCAGGCGCTGTGGACAGAGGGAGATGTAGGAAAAGATAGCTTAAAACACAGATATGAAAAAAGTCAAATACAAAATCTAAGGGCTGCTACAGTTCGTTGACCTCAGGCCAGCTTCAAAAAGGTCAGCATATTTTTCACAATGAGTTACAGGTAACTAAAATTATTTCTAATTAATGTCTATTTTTTTTCACCTAATTGTTTTTTTTCTAAGCACTATGAACAAGGCCAGAATTAGGCTCTCACAATCTTAACATTTGTAACTATCAGGATCCATCAAAGCTTTTACATGAAGACGAATGCAACAGAGGGTCTGTGTCTTTGAGGCCACACAGCATGGCTCTATCACAGATACCCAGTATTGAGGCAGGAGATGCATTATCTCTCAAAACAATATGGGAGTGTTCTGAAAGTAACAGGGTACAGCTTGGTACCATACCATTAAATATTAACACAAGCGATAACTAATCTACTGAAGGTGAGTCAACTCTGACCACAGTTTTAACCATTTACAAAGAAAAAGTGTAACAAATCGGATCTGAGCACATCAATTGTTGTTAGACATGCTACGCTATAGTTTTGAGAGGAGAGGCATAGGCAAAAAAGATGAGAATTTTATTTTGCTGTTTGAAAAAAAACAACCATTGTAACCCACCCTGACTTTGCAGTTCTTACACTTTTATAGAACAACCCAGTCTTTTGTATTCAAACTGGATTATTTCCATGCCTTCAGAAAAATGAAATGAATCCCTAAAAGCATCCATGATATATTTCTGAAATAAATGCCCTTCAGGTAAACTTCTCTTTAGGCCTTCTAATTGCATGGTAGCCAACGTCAAATTTGAAGCAGAAACAGGAGCAAGAGGGATTTTATAGAATAGATTAACAGTTACCTGGCTCTAGTCACACTAGTAAACACAATAAAATTTCACAGCAGAAAGAAAGGAAACAAAAAAAAGCAATGCATTATGTTTCCTACAGCTGAGATCCTGTACGTGCTTTTAGCATGGATGAACTGGCACTATCAATAGGCTCTCACTCTCAATTACCTATTTATTTTTGCTGACATTTGGTTCTCAGCAACCTGTAACATTACATTCCCTACACAACAAGGTTAAGTGCCTATATTTATCTGTTCATGCTACGGAAATTTATTGTAGTTGCCCACTTATAGCTATGCAGAAAGGCCTATCTTCCACTCACTTCAGTCTTGCATTTACTGAAACAAAGTTATCCGGGAAGCAGAGAGAGTTGCCATGGAAATAAAACCAATTTAACAGAGGCTGCTGCAAAGCCTCCATTAATTAACCTATTTAGGGTAAAACCATTTCTCCTCTCTTTCAATATAGTTGGTATTGTCTCATTGACACAAAAAGGAAAACAGCTGCTCTTTGCTTCTTGTATATTCCACTCTTCAGTGAGAAAAGCATCAGCACACAGTCTTGCACCCTCTTTTTTATACTTCATGATAGAGTTTAAACTGGAGTGGTGAAAAGGAACTCATGATTTGTAAACACAAGCACAGGTCCATCCATAAAACTGAATATAACTTGTTCCTGAAAAAGCAATGGAGATTTGTCTTGCTTGTTTTGAACCAAAAAAAATCTGATTTAAAATATAAGTTTAAATTTTGTTTTCACTTCTGAAACCCAGACTGTCACATTCTTTCAAAAAAAGTATCATCAATGTTTTCAATAACTATGTTGACAACATGAAATTAAATGGTCCATGTCAAATCTCAGAAAATAAAAGAATCTTTAGAGTATAATGAAAGACAAATCTGTGAAATAGTTAACATATTCCAACTCTGCTCTTGATGGGATATTAGTATACTATACTTGAAAACCACATGGGCTTTCAACAAGGGAGTAACAACAAATGCTTTTGCAAGATGGGACAAACTTTGTCTGCAAAAAGAGGAAGGTATAACTTGATGAAGGAACAGCAAGAATATCCTTTTGTTTAGTAACAATTCAGCAAGAGAGTCCTGTCTAAACAGACAATGACAAGAATTATGCTATAAGGAGGGACAGAGCATAACCGGAGGCAAGATTTTCATTGCCAAGGATCATTTGAAGTTTAATGTGGATGCTTTTACCAGCAGTATAAGTCTACTCCTATCTTGGCAAATTTGATAACGACAAATCAATAATTACCATCCACAAACAATATGTAATACAAAACAGTTCATATGCCTTAGACCATCTGGATGTCTGTTTGCAGAGCAACCAATTTGTTGCTGTACCTAATGCAAATTTCCTAATTGCGAGGTGATTTGGTGGAGGGTGAGGGAGGAATATGGGAAATGCACCACCCTTCATATGAATGCTCTGAAAAGAAGAACAGGGTAAGCCTGTCAAAGCTGCAACAGCAAAGGAAGAATGGGCAGGGCAAAGACATTGGGAGAAGGTGTGGGGCATGTCCTGTTCTCCCTCCAACACTACAGTCAAGAAATCCAAGCTAAAAAAAAGTAGTAATAAACTGATAACGGCGATAGTGCATCATATCCTTGCCTCTGTGGGCTTTTCCTTGTATAGCATGGAGCTGTCAACAAACAGCATGTAATTCACAAAAACACCCAAGATTTTATACATCTTCAACTGGTTCATAAAAAGAAGAATACAAGGTTTTACAGAACTGGTGAGAAATCAGACTTACAATAGCATGACCTGCCTCATTTTTAAATTTATTTTTTAACTGAGAAATTGATGAACAACTACAACAGTGCAAAGGCAAAATGCTCAGATTCTGCTCTTCACTATAGCAGTAACTAAGGAATAAATCCATGGCAGGGAAGACCACAAAGATGTAGTCACATGTTGCCCATAACAATGAGCACTCCAAGAGTCCACAGCCTAATGCTGACAACGGGAAGTAAAGAGACTGCAAGGTCAAGCCACCAGCAATTTGAAGTGCTGGGCAAAAAACCACACTGTCTTAATTGTAGATGAAGAAAGATTTTGGTAAGACAACTCAACTCTGCATTTCTTCTCCAAGAAGGCTTCCCACAGAAGACAGAGGGAACCGTGGACACATACAAGGTATGGTACTAGATCTTTCATGTGTAACTACAAATTAGACATTGTATTTCTTCTGGAAAAACAAAGAAAGAAGTCACAATTGTGAGTTCTAGGCATCCCAAAGCTAAAATTTCAAACTGGCTGCTTCCTTTAGAACTTCTTGATCGTCACTATTAGAGGAGCTCAGTACGGAAGGAAATACTATTTGGTCGTAAAAAATCTCTCTTTTGAACAGGATTCAAGCAGCAGATAGTTAAACAAACGACTGAAGAGGAAATGAAATATAAACATGGACTCTGACCCCATTCTTCACAAACTTTGCCAGTGAAACCAGCATGAGAGATGGACATGCCAGCTGGAAGCATGTTTGTAGTTATGAGTAAGGTAAATATGAGGCATTAAGCATCGCAGTCTCACACCATCTGGATTAAAATGAATGCAGTACATAATAGCATTTTGTCAATCAAAAGCTGTACGGAATCCCGTCCAAGTAAATGAGATGCACAGCTTGGCAGATATGGCCCATTGCAATTCTTAAATTTTAACAAATTCAAAACCATAATAGTCTCTCAAATTTGATCCAAAAAGGAAACAGGAATGATCTAGTTCCTCTTCCACAGAAAAGACATCCTTATTATCTTTGTTCGGTCTGCCTCCCTACACACTACACAATCAGCAATTTATGATCCATAAAGGGAAGTACCCTCCTTTTGGAGAGGTGATCACTAGTTTTGGTGGGAATAATACATATGGAGGTACACTGTATATCACTACAATCTTCAGAAACATCCTGAGTCAGTATGAACACTACTGGACTCCAAAGACATGGGATAAGTGAGCAACAATTGGTCAGTCAGAGAAAGAAGTTACAGAAGTTATAAAACACCCAGGCATCCAGTGATGCTCACCCTGCAAGGCAGGAGAATCCGTTCATCCACTGAAAGAACAAAAGCATCTGGTAAAAACATGAGGTAGATTCACCTGTTTCTCAAACCTGAAGAAACTGGAATGCTTTCCCAGGCACCGCTTGCCTGTTTGCCTGCTTCTGAAAGGTCAAGAGGAAGAAAACCCAAATTGTACTCAGGAAAAGAATGACGGTGCCTGATAAGACAGTTGTGCCCTTTAGCATTCACGGTGACAGAAAGAATATGCAACTGTAAACTCTGCATAACCTCTGTAAATAATTCCCATCTTTTTAATTTTGGGGACTTGACAAAGAAATCATATCGAAACTGCCACAGAAATAGGTAACCCATAAGGAAATAGTTCTTTGTTCTCCTATTTTGGAAAATACCTCAGGTGGAATTTTGGTTCTCAGTAATAATTAAAAGTGTTTCAGTGGTGCCTGGATGGCCCACAGCAGTATTAAAGTTTCTTCTGTTTTCTGCTACAGGTATTGTGGTTTACAAAAAAAAACAATTTTATTTAATATGTAACAAAACACCCTTTCTGCAAGGGAATAAAAAAAAGTATCACAAGACTCAAGAAATGGAACAGTAGTATAAAGAGGCATTACACACACTGTTACATAATTTTTACTTACTTAAAACTAATATATATTAAGATTATATGTCAGACATTGCTTAAGGGCCACATGTATTTTTGCTACTGGTTGACAGTTACTTTTGTCTCCAAGGTTAGAGAGAGCCTTGAGGTGAATGAAGGAATAGGATATCAAAACTTTAAAAGAGGATGTTCCACGTAGAAAAGGGCATTTTGGGAAAAGCTGGTGAACAGGCAGTGGGAGTGAGTAAAATGGAAGGCACCAGAAGACGACTGCAAAAGAGTAAAACAGCAAAACAGCCAAGTGTAAAGGTGTAAAAGTCCAATTAGTAAAATAATTTTCTGCGTAATTTCACTTTAAAAGAAAATATCAGAAACTTATGCATACATTTGACACCAATAGAAATCAAAACTTTTTTCCAAATATTTTTCTCTAATAAGAAAGTTCAAGGCTATCAGATATCAGAGTGATGTCATGGAATAAAAACTTGACTTGGAATTGGACATTGAAATTCAGGTTTCTTCTTATGACCAATTTCCATTCTCAGGAGGGGCAGAGGAATCTCCCACTCTAAGCTGGCAATTATTTACCTGTAGTAGATAGTCAGTCTAGGAGCTACCTAATTAATTTGACCTTTCTTGGAAGCTGAAATCATATCCCAGTCCTGACTGTTGATAGCAGAAATGCCCAAACAGGACATGGATCCAGGCTTGTTTTAGTTCTAACATGCCTTCCAGCTCACTTTTCAGTACTCTGCATTAGCACACTTTATTTTCCTGTATTTACAATTATATCAACATGCAACTTAAAATACCACCTCAGCCAAGCTGTGTCTGTCACAGCTCTTATCTAAACAGAAACGTCAGGAAGAGAACAAAGGTCAAACAAGGTACTAGGGAAACTGTGGGTGTTACCAGCCCATCCTCAGAGCCCAGGGGAAGTCTGGTAGACAGGGCTGGGAAGGCAAAACATCATCACAGGGAAGCCCAGGATACCTGGCTTTCTCTTAGACAGCTTTCCCTTCTCTGGGTTCACATGCCTGACCAGACATCTACCCACCAGCTTTGACAGAGAAGCGAAGAGGGAATTAATTTCTCCCATGTCAAGACTGTGGATAAGGGTGTGATGGTGGCTTCTATTTTGCACAAACTCAGCCCCACTTACGCAGCCCCGCTCCTTTAGCATTTTATTGATAAGCATGGGGTACCCACGCTTATCAGAGTGCAGGAGTGGCTCGTCTGAATCACTAGTGAAGAGGAGCGGGCCTGTCCCCTCTGTCTCCTGGGTTCATTACACTGGTGCCAGAGCAGGGGTTTTTCCCTGTATTCTCCAAAGGAGAGCTTGTACTAATGCGATCCTTCACTGCAACGAAGTCTAGGGTAACAGGAAGGGAGACATTTTTCAGCTCATTCTTCTTCGCTCTCTCTCCAAAGAAAAGGAACTTGGCCTACAGTTTACCATCCCCTATCTGGTCCTCAATGGAATGGCACAATGCACAAAGAAATACAATACCACGTTAGGTGTGTTCAGAGGAATTTTATACAGGGAATTCCTTCTGTATTTCTTGCTTGAGGTCAGTGTGTTACCATATATATAATATATATATAAACACACATACATGCAAATTTACTTGCAGCAGCAGAGGCTTGAACAGACCTGCTTTCAGCTATGCTACTGCAAATCCAATCCCACACATAAATTTGTAACAAATCCTCCCTGGCTTAATTGGAGGCAGGATCAGTACTTCCCTCAGAAGCATGCAAAGCTTCAGATATCCCAGTGGAAGCAGCTACACAAATCAACAAGGGCAAAAGCTCATAACCTTGGGCATAACTGTCTAATAAGTTCAGTCATTGACATGAGAACTGATTATGACACACCTATCTACAATTAAAAAGGAAAATAATAGATAAATCGGAATACATGTTAAGCCATGTTCATCTATCTGAAAAAAATCAAAATCTGATTACCAAGATCAGCAAGAAATCCATGGCACCAAAAATACAGAACTTCTTGTGGTAATAGTACTGGTGGTATCTTGAGGGGCTATTCCAGAACAGGATGGTTAACTAAGTGCATGCTGCATCTAGGACAACTTACTCTACTTTTCAGGTTACCATCTATACTGGTTCTGTTTCAGGATCACTGCTTCCGATTGCTGACCTTTTTCATTTACCAGCTACCATGCAATCTGCAGGTTTGTATATAGCCACAGACATGTAGCTGCATTTATATTCATCCTTTATATCTACAAAATTATCAGTGCCTGTCACGTCTCAGCCTCTACGTAGTCAGCAGATCATTTCCTGCCCATGTTTTAAGAAACCCAGCGAAGAATTTATAACGTATCATTACTGCTTACGTCCTCCTGAAACTATCAAAACTGAGTGGCCTTCCATTCCTATTGTTTTTCATACTAAAATATGTCATTTCACCTTCTTCTGCACAGCATGGACTCTCTCTGATTTAGGACGTGAGGAGAGGAGGAAACAACCTGCCAAAGCATGCCAGAAAGGAGTGCCTTCCATGGTGAATCCACAATTGCTACAAAAATGCTGTTGAACAGCACAGGATGACACAACATTCAAAGGCTGGCTCCACCTTGGTCACCAGCCCTCAGAGTGTCCACAATGGAGTTTTTATTCCAGGACAAGCAATTGTGGCTAATCCTTGACAGTGGGCTTGCTGGTCCTCCTCCCAGATAGATAACCAGGAGTTGGAAAATGCAGGCTAGAACGGAAGGGAAGAACGGCTTTGAGAGGAACTGAGTGTGCAAATCACTCAGTTTTTCCCTGGAAAACAGACTTGAGTCAATCTGAGTTTTGTTTTCCAGCTTGGGCTGGATGCTGCTGCCCCTTAAGCCAACCCTGCTGACAAGTCAATGTAACTTAAACCCTCACATGAAGGTTGGCAGTAGTTTAAAAAGGCCATACACAAATAATACAGTAACGTAGTTGAACAGAGGAGTCTGGCTACTCTTCTGTGGTACTGACAATACAGTGAAAGGGAAAGAGCAGGACTTATAAGAAGCTCAGTTTGAAAGCATTTGTAACACCTGGTAGAAAATCTGCCTTTGAGCTACTTTCAGTAAATCGGGTGGCAGGGTGCTGGATGCAGCGCAATTCAAACCTTTTCCTCTTACTGAAATCCAGGATTCACAACCGTAAAAAAAAAGCCACATTCTAGTCTGATAGGGAAAGGGGAAAAATAAGAAAGATTTTTCTGTTCTGGCTACAGCCAGTATTTTCCCTATGCCTGTTACTGAGTCACTATGCTATAACTGAGCCAAATTACAGATGCTTTCTGCCCACTGGGAATGCCATGACAGTCTATTTAACATATCAGGTGAAGTATGAAGGGTTTTCTAGTTCTGAATCTCTGCCACAAAAGCAATAACAGGTTGTAGAAAGCCATGAAAACTGCTTATATTGGCCTAACTCTGACATCTCAATGAACACTGTATGTAGACTGTGCTATCAGTCAGGAATTCTTTCGTTTCTCTGTTTTTCTGTTGTGTCAGAGCTGTCCTTCTTGGAATGAAATGTTAAATTTATGAGCATGAGCCTTTCAAAATGCTCACTGGTCACGTACACTTTGCTTTCGCACACACAGGACTAGAGGTTCCTCTACCCCTGAGGGGCCCAACTAGCAATCCATGGTGATGGCTCCAGCAGTGTCTGTCCCATGAGGAGGACAGGTTACCAGTGAGGTATGACAGAGCCAAAGCAGCACAGATTCAGCAGCTCAGTGGAGTGGGATATAAAGGGCCATGCTTTCCAAACACATATCAAACAACTTACGTTGTCCACAGCCTGCCTCCACTACTACCATTTTAAGTAGCAAAATGCTAAGAGAGGCATCACAATGACACAGTAAGAAAAACAAATACAGCACAACTCCCCAAAACTGTTCGATGAATCATCAGCTACAGGCTCCTCCTAAAACCATCTGTGCCAACAGCACTGAATGCACCGTGCTTGACAGTGAACTTCCAGTCCACTGGGAACAACCACTGTCACTGCCCAGGCTATTCTACTAGATCTGCTCTTCCCACCAAGAACCTGTGGACTTCATTCCCATTGCATTATATACAAACTTGGAAAGCCAACCAAAATCTGTCTTACTCATCCCTACCCTTGACCTGCTGACCACACTGCTGCAGATGCAGCCCAGGATGCAACTGGCTTACTGGGCTGCAAGCGTACATCACCAGCTTATGCCCAGTTTTCATTCACCAGTATCTCAAGTCCTTCTTGACACGGTTTCACGTGACTTAGAGTCAGAGGGTAGAGAGCTATTAGAAATCAGATCATTTATAATTCAGTCTTTCCTGGAGTCTTGCATCATGTAGCACAGTTTCCAGAAATCACAAAATAAATATAAAATCAACATCTAATCACAAATACGAAGGAACATATACTCTGTGGCACAGTCCAACAAAAAAAGTCTATGGGTTTCTGATCTCTGGGAAGTCATCTACACAGACTAGTCTGAAAAGGTCATCTAAAGAGTAGAAAGAGTATCTAACATCACCCTAGGGGCTTCTGATAGTCTTAAGGGAAGAGGAGTCATTTAAACAACTTCTTAGTTTCCTAGTGCCATGGGAATTCCTGGTGTCAGAGGTATGGAGCTGATATGAATCACACAATGTATTCAGTCATTGACTCTTTTGTGAAAAGTAGGACCCATGGTGTTGTGTGTGAGCAACAGTCATATGGCAACAGTGAAGGATAACATTCTGTCCATGTCACCTCCAGCACCAAACTGTGAACCTGTTCCCCTTTCACATTTCTAACTGGTCTGCTAACCTCATCGTACAGTGCTCAGGGGGATCATTCAACTGTAGGTTAGGGTTTGTTTTTATTAACATTTTACACTAGTGAGAGAGAAGGCATATGACAGGTATTAGGGGTGATACTGCCATCTCCCCCTTCAATACGGAACATAATTCTTGGCAGTGTTCCTTCCACCCAGGATTTAAAGTTATGACTATTTAAAGCTATTTTATTTGTGTCCCTTAGATGATGGGACTTCCTTGCAGAACTGGCAAAAAGGTAAAGGAGAAATGGCAGAGGCTGTGACAGCATAAGGAATGTGATACAAGCTGGGTTTCATTAGGGCTTTTTTTGGATTATTTCTTGATTAGAATATAAGATGGACACCATGGTATCTTTGCTATTAGGTCATTTGCATTTAAGTCATATCACTATAGTTCTGTCTCTGCTATATTTGTACTACACAGGACACAGTTCCCTGTATACTACTGCATCAAGCTCCTGCTAAACAGGGTAATTTATTTCACCTTTGCTTCTACAATCATAACATCAACAGACAGGTATTTCTCATTCTGCTGCAATCCAAGAACTTCTTCAGATTTGTGGATGTGTATTTTTATCAGTCTATAATGTCTCATCATTATGTCAGCTGGTTTATCTACTATTTCAATTACAGAACCACGTTATGACACATAAGAAGAATTTAGACTATGAACACACAAATGCAACAAAATCAACTTATCAACTAGTTAATAACCAAAAAACCCACATGTTAGAGGATGAAGACAGTTAAGTATCCAACAGGATGTTACCTCTTACAAGACCTTTGTTTCATGTTCTTGTTAACAGTAGAATGCCACATGAGGGATACTGCCACTGAACTGAGTTTAATGGCAAACTTTATGGACCTGCTAACACCACGGTTAGACATGAAAACTTTCACAGAATTCACTTGGAATACTCCATGTGCTGTAGCTGAATGAATGACTCGGGCATGCCCTGTGCGTAGCTAAATGAATGATAAAATGTTCACCTCTCTTTAGTGCCTGTGATTCATAAAAGGTCTTGCATGCCAAAGTGCAACATGACTGTACGAAGTCAGTGTACAGCAGGCAGATCATTAAACCAGAGGACATGCTGCCTACAACAGCAAATAAATTCCTGCCTTAGTGTTTTATAGATGGGCTGTCTTGGCTGTGTGTCACAAGCTGAGTAGAACTGAAGTGTAGATCTGATGTACTCTGATGTGAAACACATCCCTGTGTGAACGTGTGTCCTGGTTTGAGGTGGGGTGAATCAATTTTCTGCTTTACAATTTTACTTTCTTGGCTGGGCCTCTTCTAACTAACTAAAATCTGAAATTGGCAGCGCATTGTTCAAGGCTGTTTCGTCTTGCAGTGATAAGACCTAATTATACCAAGGAGTGGTATGCAGCGAGGCCCTTGCTTATACTTATTGCTAGAACAACCAAGGTCAGGTAATTTTCATCATTTGCCCCGTTGGAGGGTCGGAAATGGAAAAGCGTAAAAGGGTCCCACCTGCAAGGAGGGACGGACAGGACAGGTGACCCAAAACTGACCAACAGGGGTATTCCACCCCATCCGCATCATGCCCTGTATAAAAGCTGAGGGATTAAAAGGTCAACTGTCGTTCTTCGATTGCCAACGTCCAAGGAGGACCCTGCCTATTCATCTGCCTTTG
>VZRU01017849.1:227025-269772 GCA_013398155.1 Pedionomus torquatus | reverse complement strand
AAAAAAAAAAAAAAAAAAAACACAAGAAAGATTATCAACCGGAGTACCACATTTAAAATAACATTGTCAGGATGCCTTCCTGAGAGACCTCTATGGAAAGCGATGTGAGAGGTGGGACTCACAGCAGGGATGTGGACACCACTCACCCATACACATGGGAATCCTTTGCAGGCATGACACTGCTGGTGCAACCTGAAGTGGCTTTCTGAACTTCAGCAGAGAAATGTGAAGGCCTGTCAACAAGACTGCTACATTACCTTGTCTGGGAAAGGCAGAATATTGACATGCTTCCTGTGAAACAGCTGGGGATTTCAGTACATCACAGTCTCTGGAAATCCTCCCCTACTGTTTTATTACAGCTCTTGAGTAACAATTCACGGAGCAGCCATCTGCACAGAGCACTGCCAGCTTTGAGGGAGAGACAGATATCTTCAAAGATGTGAGTTGGCATCTTTATAAACAAACTGAAAGACCTTTATAAACAAACACACGTTCAGTGTTTCTGCCAAAGAAACTTAATTAATATTCCTGAGTAAACATGCCATGAATTAACAAACACATTTCTCAAAACAGGGTCAGAAGCTAATACAATTTGCATTTCTGTTTGGTGGAGGTTCCAAAGATTTTTGATGTAAATGCAATATATTGTTAGAAGCATTCTAACAATTAACTTGAATAAATTATGTAAGAGAATGAGTCAAGGAAGAGTATTAAAATTAATTAATAGTAATGGTTGCATTGGATCTTAAATCACCCATGTTATATACCATGACAGTAAAGGACAGGTACTCAAATACAAGCCCAGGATGTTTAGGCTTCATGGCTTGTTCCTAGGTAAGACAACAGGTATTTTCTTCATACAGAAATTGAGAAACTTCTTGAGTAAGTGCTCAGACTGAAACAAAAGCATTTTTAAGTCCCCAAAACAGAACTGAACAGCAAATGGACTTGATGCTAACTCTTCTGCTTAGAGGTAACTGTATTAAACACATCATAACAATATTTGTGTTACTGAATTAGGAATTACAAGGTGCCACTAAAAGAAACAAGTAATGGTGGCACTGGGGAGCATGTCGTAAACACTATGAGTTAAACTGTAACCACCATTAACGACCGTAATAACTACTAATAAACTGGAACACAATAGTAAAATAACCCATTTTATTTGCTAAGTGTTTATATTCAAAAATGTATGCCTTTTTCACAGAATAGTATGTCTGTACCTCTATTCCAAGCAGTGTTATACAGTTCCCTGGGAAGCATATGCTAAAATCCTCCAAAGAAAAAAAGAAACAATTTAATAAACCAATATGCATCCAAGTTCTTTAAGCTCATTTATATTTGGTTTTCATGTACAAGATCAAAGAAATAAAAAATAAAATAAAAAAAAAAAAGCAGAACCAAACCCCAGGTACAACAGTTTGATCTGCCTGCTTTTGATACATACAATCTGTTGCAAGGTATTCAAAAATCAAGAACAAATGCTCACGCGTGTCATATAACAAAATGAAAAAAGTAAATAAAAAAGTTAAAGTACTAGCATGTACATGGATGTAGTATGTTAGGAAACAAGTTTATTTGAACACCCATATTTTTCTGTATTTAAAATAGACATTTTAATCCCTCCTTCTCCAAACAACATTTCTCAAAAACTGAAACCCAATCCCTCCCCAAGTTACATTCTAAGAGTATTACCAGAATACAAACTGTAATTAACAATGTCCCATTACTTCTGTATCACCAAGACTTACGTGTGCCACCCTCAGCAATGGTCAACAGTAAAAATGTCCAGCTGGCATGTTTATTGTATTTATACTACAAGTAGACAGTATACATTTAGTAAACGTTCAAAACCTGAAACGGTACAGGGCAATATTGTCAGCAATAAATTCAAGTTCAGAAGAATTACATATGCTTTGAATGATTAAAAGTTCTACCATAAGCCTTTTTAAAGTCAGAAACTTTTTTAAAAAAGAGAACTTTAAAAAAATAGATTTGCTGCACTTTATCTGATGCATACTCCCCATTACAAAAATGAAAAGCTTACAGTGTAAAAGGCTCACTTTTAACTTAATGATGATTTAGTTCATGACTGAGTAAAGATCTGACCTAAGATTTTGGCAGTTGTTTTACACTGGAAGTAATGTTTTCACACAGCACCTTCCTGTTCCAAACCTGCTGCTGCTTTATTTTGGAAGTAATATGGAGACATAGTTCCTGATTTTTTTACCTCTTTAAGTTCTTTGAACCAAGACACTTACCCACCTGAAACACCAATGAAAGAGAAATCAAATTTGTAGCTTCACAATTCTGATAAACATCTTAGGTGACTTTGCTAGAAAACTCCATCAATTTTCATCATAAGAAGTATGGCCTTCAGTTGACGAAAACCAGCATAGCCAAACAGAAGCCAACACAGGTTAGCTAACTCACGCCAGCTGAGAACCTGACCTGCTTGGAATACACTTTATTATGACAAAATTTAAATTTAAATAAGTACAGACTTACTAGCAAATGAGCGAACTGCATTTTCTAAACACAGCATAATGATGAGCAGTATCAACTGAATCATACTGAAGCTCAGATCTGCGGCTACTATGAATTCTTCTAGCACCAATGGCCTTCGGGTTGTTAGGCCAAGCATGCCATACTGATGAGCTGGTCTTACAAGTTGGCATCACAACCAGATGCCAAAATTTCTCCAATTCTTTTTGCAAAGTCAATCATGTCACTAAAGAACTAAGCCTTAGGACCACCTATTTTTCTTTTAGGCTGACAACCTGAAGAAATCCTTAAAAGAGAGAGATTAATCATAATTACAGTAATATTGGTCAGCCCTGCTCGGTCCCCTGTCTGTTGAAAAGAAATTTCTGCTGTCTCAACAGTTAGAGCTAGCAAAAATAATTAAAACCCCCAACAAGTAACCCCTCCAAAAGAATAAAAGGAACACAATGCCCATTCAGTAATTCAATTCTGTGCAGACAACTCTGCTGTCACATCTCATTTTCTATTAAAAAACCCCACAAACAAACATAAAAAGAGCTACTTTTCCCTACGTAATACAACTTCGTGACAGTAGGTCTTTGCCTTCCAACTCTTTTTGCAAAATTTCAGTGCGTGTGCTTTTTATTTTCGATCTTCTGATAGGTACAACCAGCACTACCAAGGTAGTTCACTGTATCAGGTTCTTCTATTACCTTTTTTACTGAACACTGGTGATTCCTTTTCAGTGTATCTATCTGCAGCCTCCCTTCCCAGCAAGGATCTACATTTGTCATGTAATCTTCCAGACCTACTCCATATTCCCATCACCTCACCTCTAACCTTTTCACCTACCTTCACCCAACCAGATGACAAAAAGTCTGTAGTGATCAATATTCTGGTGCACCAGTAAGATCTGGTTAAGTGTCATTAGACCTGGCAAACGCACGTTAACACTGAGTTACATCTCTTCCTCCTCTCTACATAGCCTGGGTAAGCTTAGAGAAAAGTTTTAATGCCTTTCATAAAAAGACACATATTTTTCAACATAAAAAGCATAAATTCATAGATTATAAATAATATAATTTCAAAATATTTAAGAATTTTAGGACTTCATTTGCATTTCAGGGGAACTGCAAGCTTAATGTCCTTGATGCCTTCTCAGTCCCAAACCTCTGATAAAGAAGCATTTGTAGGATACACAACAGGCAGCAAAGCACAGCACGTGCCCTGTGTCCTGCACACCGACTGCAGTAAGTGAAAGACTTAAGAACTATGCAACTTTACCAGCCAAGTTGCAATACCGCCTTGGCATTGCCCTGATAAAGTTACCATCTTTTTTCATGTATACAACTACATGTATTTTGACATTGTCACTAAAAAAAACATTACTGAAAACAGTATGAGTGAGGGGAGTTTCCCACTACATATGACATTAACAAGTAGTGCCACATTTTTCAGACCTGATTTGAAAAGCACGTTTTTGCACTTAAGATATTTGCCACAGATTTTACATATAAAAAAAGTTGTTTGTTCATGTGTTAAGTTACAAAATTGTAGTGCTTAATATAATAAACATCAAAATCTAAGATCTCTTTAAAAAAGAATGCTTGTTTATAATACATTGCTTTATTTTTAAAAGGCAGCAGTCAGTACCAGTCTGGTTTATTTAGCAACGATATTGTAGTGTAAAAATGTTGCTAAACATTTCTGGTACTTTCAGGCTAGAAGTATTTATTTTCCAAAAGCTATACAGTAATATACTGAAAAAAATAAATTGCAATAGTACTGTTTGTGCCTTTAAAAATACATAATAAGAATTATTATGGCTGATATGGAGCAGATTTCATCTATATTCCATATAGCACAGTTTTCCTAAGAAAGATAGAAAGATTTTTAAAGCTTAACTAAGTTGATATAAAAAAAAGATTCTGATACTATTGTCATAAAAACAGTAATAAAGCTGCTCTCATGGTCTGATGCTGTGCATTGTTTGGAACCAAGTGACCTAGCAGTTACATCTGTGATGCTAATCAATACCTAGGAAACCCAGTCAGGGACATGCACAAACACCACCCACTTTCTATCCTTAAAGTGACACATCTGCCTGGTCTGAAAAGGTAAAGTAGTTTACAGATATGTAAAGTATACAGATATGTAATAAAGTAGTGTGCTTTTTTTTAAAGAGGAAGAAATATATACGTGTATATGTTTTTATATATATGTATTTTATATTTAAGTTAGTGTCAACCAAATCCAGGCAGAGATTAAACTGACCGTAAAAATGATGTAACAAAAGTCATTAAGGCAGTAAGTTCCATCTCTTGAGGATTTTCAGATATTCTACCTCTACCTCAAGAGGAAAAAGAAACGTTGAATTGCATTGTAGGCTGCATTACCATTGAATGATTACAGCCAGGTAAGGAAAGGCTCATTTTTGTTGAGTACTGACTCCACATCATTCAGAATGGGGATCAAGTCTTCTGACTCTAGAGTCCCAAGATCAACGTTTGTTCCTGGAAGACAGTCGAGGAAATCGGGGAAACGTGTCGGTTGTGGATTTATGTTCATTGTTGTCTGTGCTATAGTTTCTCCTAGGGAAAGAACAGAACTTTTGAAATACCAAACTTCTTGTGGGTAACTTAAAACAACACAATTGATCCAAAAGTTAGATTGCCCCTTTCCCTTTTCCCTTTACAAGTGTAAAGCACTTGTAAATGTTCCTATCCTCTACTAACATTACCTCAAAACCACATTGCTTGTAGAATGCATATTCTTGTAAGAGTTAAGTTTGTATCCTTGCTTTGCTCTCAAAAGTGCAAAAGGCCCTTTCCAGCAGTGCTCAAAGAAATCAGCCTCTGACCTTCCCCTTGGGAAGCAGGATTATTCGGAGTTTGCTAGTCTGCACAGGGAGCAATGCAACTAAGTCTTATGCAAACCCTCTGTCCTGCTTTCTGTGCAAGGGTAAATGCTGTCAATGGGGCAGACTTGAAAAAGTGAAATTTGAAAAGTTAAAACTGAAAAAAAAAAACAAAAAACATTTACAGCAATCCAGCTCTTCAATATTATATTATTTTTTTCATAAATTAATAATAAAAACATGAAAATCTTAAATGGAGAAACGTTTCACTCTTTGCAACTCCTGATGGCTTCAAAAGGAAGTTTAGGTGAAGAAGTGCTGAGAATTTCACTATCTGGAAAAAAAACCTTATTGATTTTCTAGTAACTTACTTCAGTATTTTAAATAACATGAAGATACTGATATAAAAATAAATATGCATAGATATATATATATAAATAAAAATAAATGCATAAATAAAAATAAATAGCTTGAACTAGCTAAATACATTCTATTTGAAGGCAAACCCAACTTTGCCATTGTAAGAGACTTACTAAAGAGATTGATTTCCAAGAGTTAGAAAATGCAGTGATTTGTACCAAGAATGCAAACCAAGACCTGATTTTTACTGCTACTTTGTGCTATGGTATGAAAACAAACTAAGGCTCACCTTTCCATCTTTCAATTATTTTGTTTAATATCAGTCTAAGGTCAAAGGGTAGGATCTGGACCTAAGTTAAAGCTGAGAACCTTCTAGGCACTAAGTACCTTTTAGGCACAGTCTCAGTCTGCTCTCTCATGGGAAAGTGAGAGATTATTGTTCAGTTATGTATTTACAAAACAGTACCTGTTACAACACAGTTATTAATATCATTATAGTTTAAATTAAATCAGAGTATTCTACCTGTATCCATCTCATCTACGTTGCTGAGGAAGTCTTCAGGAGTCGTTGGTATGCTGTAGCATCCCAATCCCAAGCCACTGTCTGTACTCTGTTCCCTGGAATGGTATGGCCCACTACAAATTGAAACACAAAATAGCCTCAGTAAAGATGTTCTGTTAGATATAGTCCCCGATCATGGTGTTTGAAAAAAAGACAGCATAGTAAGTTATATATTAAATACTGAGTCATTAAGCCACATTCTCAGTTGTTGGCCACTAATGTGGTCATGTTACATCAGTCCAAATATAAAGCAAATGAAGTGAGGCCATTCTTAAATTTTGAAATATGTGAATATAGAACTCTCTACACAAAACCAGTTCAGATTACCTAAATATAAATAAACTAAATTTTTTTAGGCTATGTACCTATTCTACCTCATCTTCTACATACACCTGCAGTACAATTAAACCACCTGCTACCATTTGTTTGATTTTTCTAAGATTACTTCTTGCAGTATAAACCGAAAGATTTCAGGTCAGACCCTCAGGTGTAACCCCCTGTTCACAGTAAGTACAAAAGATGATAAATGGAACTAGAGAGGAACAACTTTGAAAGCATGAAGAAGGCAACAGAACCAATCTCCTAATGAAGGAGACATGAACTTGCCTGTTCAAGAAAGGATCAGACCCATTATTTGTAATAGGCCTCATGTCTTGTGTCATGGCAGGGGTATTCACAGCTGTCTGAACGGGGGCCATGCTTTCTGAGTCCATGGGAAGTTGTCTGCATAGAGCAGCTTCCTGAAAAGGCAAATAAACATAAGGGAAGGATTATTCCAATAGCTCAGAAATACTTCAGTCTTCCAACAAGTTAACATGTAATATACACAGGTCTTCTTGTTTAGGAAAGTAGTTCTAAACAACATAACTGATGACCTTTTAGACTGTGTGAAGAAAATCATCCTGTAGATAGATTCTTTTATACCCACCTGTGCTGGTCCAAAAAGCTGCAGAATCTGCCCCTGGCTTACTGCCACAGATGAAAGCCAGTCTCATCTGGCAGAAGTGTCTGGGGACTTTCTAAACAACTTCACTCTAAACCAGAGCCTGTTTGCCCGTTCAAATTGGACTCATGCTTTCTGTGTGACACCGACCACCACGTGCATATTTAATTGGCTTTACCAGCAGGGCTGTCACATTGGCAGCCCCAGGAAGGGCAGTGACATCCAGGAGCAGGTCACACCTTCAATAGCTACAGCTGCCTGCAGAACTGCTGCTCCTCTACAGCTTTGCTGGCCATGGAGATAATCCCTACGAAATCTACATACCTCTGTTGTAACTTCAGATACCTTGTGTCTCTCCTCATTGTGAAACACTGACAGCACTGCAGGTTGAACTGAGTCCTGTGGCCTGTCCACACTGCACGGGCCAGCTCTCTCCAGCTGAGAGTTTGCACACACAAACCAGAGCTGTGTAGCACTGACATTACAATTGCAGTTGACTGTTAAGCAAGGCCAAGTTCTGTGAGAGCTGGAGTAGCAATAATAAATCAGTTTAAAACCTACAGACTCAAATTTAATCTCCCATGTATCTATTTCTAACAGGTTACCTTAATGAAATTGCTCTCGGTTTAAACTGCTACAAAACAGAGCAAAACCAGGCACTGAAACTACATGAGCTATTATAAGATGATGTAATTTGCTATATATAATGCAACCTCAAAGTACTGAACGCATTAGAAGAAAGCTACTGGAACCAAGACTTTGACCCAATAATCTTTAGAATGAACCCTCTGCGTATTAAGAAGCATCTGCCTAATGACCTGTCTCACGAACACCTTCTTTAGGATGAAAAACCAGCAATGAGAGCCAAAGGAAACTTGTTTCAGAACTCTTCCTGAAAGATGAATTCTTCTAGCATTATCTCTGTGAAACAACCATGACATCTAGTGGTACAGAGGTCTCTACAAAGGTTGTTTGGCTCCACAAGCATGTGTCAAATAACCTAAGACCTTAAAATAATAAAGCTGTATCTGTTTTTCACCTAGTCTACTCAACCTTATCTTTTTTAATGAAATAAGCAAAAGAAATATTTCATTTCAATCCTAGTAGAAAACTTTTCTCCACTCAATCAGTCATTCATTATCCCAAGTACAGAAAAGATTAACGTGGTTTTGAGGCTACAATATGATGCGTTATTATGTTTTCGATTATTTCTTCATTGAGGAGGACTAGTTACATAGAGACTACTCTCTTAATGAGAAATTTAACAATTATTCATTGGGAATTAACATATATTGGTGCCTATTAATGCAATGTTTCCTTTATAATAAAATTACCCATATATTCACTGATAAATAAAAAGTTACATTAGATAGTGTAATTATTTATTAAGTGTTAAGAATCACCTGAAGATACTTAATAGCTTATGTATGATAGCTTATGCTTGTCACTACATTTGCCAAGTGATGATTCTAATGATAATGTTTCTATTTGTAATTAAATCAGCTGGAGTCTGTAAAAACATACAAGCCTCAGAAAATTGGCAGACCCGTTTTTTCAACTGTCTACTTGAAAGTATTTTTTCAAATACAAGAATAGCAACTGCAGCAACACAAGTAAATCTAATACCAGAAAGACAGAAAGCAAGAAAACGAGAAAAGGTAGCCAGAAATAAATACAGAAAGAGAAAGGAGAGAAGAAAATGAAGACAGATAAAATGAGACAGGATATACTTAGCTAGGATTTTTTAATTTTTTTTTGTTAAAGTCCAATCCAGCAATGAAGTTCATGTTCCTGATACTTGGGAAGTGCATTTCTAAATCTCACCAGATATTGTTTCACACTAATAAAGATAGGATCAGGAAAAAAAAAAAAAAAAAAAAAAGGAAAGAAAAAGAAAAGCCTTTCCCGATTTACCAAAATGGAAAATACATGTTGGTTATCATCCTGGCGGCAGTTACTTCTAAAAATCAAATGCTATTACTAAAACTAAAACAGCTGAGAACATGCTGTTAAAGATCCAAGTATTTGCCTCTTTCAGAATATTGTGCCTAAATCCTCATTTGATAGCAATGATTTCTTTTTGCTACTTTGCACATGTGTTAAGGACTGAAAATACTGCCCCAGTACCCCTTTTATGCTGTAAGGGTGATGGAACATTACAACGGGTTTCCCAGGGAGGCTCTGGAGTCTCCATCCTTGGAGACATTCAAAACCTGACTGGATGCCGCCCCGAGGAATCTGCTGTAGTTGACCTTGCTCTAAGCAAGGGATTTGGAGTAGGCAAACTCTAGCACTCCCTTTTGATCTCAACTATATTGTCACTCTGAGAATCAAAGAATGGCTATGTGCATACATACATCTTTCTTGCTTTTCTCTTTTGGACAATCTTCTTAATAATTTATTGTCAAATGTCATCCCCTTTTTTATTTTCAATTATCAGATTTAAAAATCAGTTTTATTGCCCAATACAACTCTTCTGTATCAAACATAATCCTGACAATTTCCTGCCTATAGGAGGTGGTGGAAAATCCTTTCTGTTCAGCAGCTTCTCAATGGATCGATCATACAGCATAAATGGGTGTGTTGACTTCCTGGGGACTGTGCATATGTGTGTTGGGGGGAGTAGGTGACAGCTTGCCAAGTTCCCTGCTCATGGAAAGAGAAAAACTGCACTAAAAATATGCTACCCAGAAAAATACTAAAGCTGAAAAGTTGATATTAACAATTAACTAGAGATGAAAGAGGCTGACAACCAACTGTTCTACAAGCAAGTAGAATCAAAGAAAATCTATGAAGGAAGAGTCATGCACCTGGAGAAAAGCTTGAGAGCAGCAAGCAGTTTCCCTTTTCCTTTGGAAAGCTGACAAAAATAGATCCGCAAGAAAGAAAATTAACTCTTTCCAGAATGAGTAAACTGAGTAAGAAAACATTTAAATAGAAGCTGTCATACTGTTTTTCTGAGATGCTGCCCTTCTTGCATGTACTCAAGTCAACAGTTCTAGAGACTTTCCCAACTAAATGAAGAGAACAAAGACGGAAACAAATTCCCTAAGCAGGGAGCTTCCAGAAGTGTGTGTTCCTCCTGGCTGGGTGTGCTGCTGCAGCCCAGCAGCTGCAGCCAGGAATGGCAGTGGGGACCCAGCAGCTGCTGCCAGGCTGAAAGGAGGAGGTTTGTGACCCACCAGAAGAATTCCTCCCCTCCGAAATGCTCTGCACCTCCTCACAGCTGCTGGCAGCAGTGCACACACTTACTCAGCGTTTTCCCCTCAGACAGGTTAGGCTAAAAAAGCCAAAGCAGCAGTGGAGGGTCATGCAGAAGTAGCTCTACTTGAACACTGATGACTCCAGAGGGATTTGTCTGTTCTTCCCAGCTGGCAGGGCTCAGGGGTGCCCAGGTTACCAGCAGGAGTTCACAAAGTTCTCTTAGAAAGGATGGATTTTGCATGTTGTTTTCCTGGGGTGGGAAACAGGTCATTCCCTAAGAGCAACAACAGTTCTGCAAACTTTAGTAATATAAAGTGATACTGTCCTGCTCTACGATGTGGAGCTCAAACCAGCACCATAGGTGCAGGATGGTGCTTGGCATAACAGATTGGAGGCTCAGTTAAGTACAGCACAGCTGCAGAGTGTTGTGCCTGTATTAGTTTCAAAGAAAAACACTGTCAGCAGAGCAGGGAAACCTTGTGTTAATGGCACAACTGTTTTGAAGCTTAATTTGCTCTTGTCCCGAAGCAATAATAGAGTCAAAGAGAGTAAAAATAGCTAAACACATTATTGGCATGATGACAGTTATGACTAAGCTCGTGCCAGATATCTCCACTCTCTTCCCACACCCATCTCTCTGATGTTCTGAGGTCCTGACAGCAGAGGAGAAAGTACAAAAAACTTGAGATCACTGCTCAGGTCAGAGACCATGCCCTTGAACATAGTTGTGCACACACAGGTGAGGTATATAGTAATCCAAAAATTAAGGGCAATGGAAACTGAACAAGGGCACAAGCTGCTGGTCTCTGTACAGCTTCCAGACTCAGGTCTGTGAAAATCAAATTCAGCTCTGATATGAGTAGGTAAAAAAATCCAGAATTATATCTGCCTTTGTCCTCTGTTTGGCAAGAGCACTGAGCGCTTGCTTAACTTTGAGCATGTACATATACTCACCAAACACAAGGGGTGTTTCATAAGAAATCACATGCAAAGACAGCCAATGTTGCTGCAGGAGCTATAAAAGCACATAATTTTATTGCCTTTTTTTTTTTTTCCAAATGCAACTAGATGGCACAGTACAGTTTCAAAATGTATGAATGGATTTTTGTTATTTTTTTTGTTAAGCAATTATTTTATTAAATTAAAACATATTTAGAAGGATGTAAAAGAATAAAAAATATAAATGAAGTTAATACATTGTTGTAAAGTATTTTTACAAATATTCTCACTAATGTTTTTGCAATTCTTCTTACCATGCATGCTTTTTCATTTTGTTATTGATCTCCCACAAAAGCCTACTATATGGTAGTATATACATTCATCCTACATTTGGTCTTTCTGTCTGCACAAGACGAAGTTACTAAGGTTCAAATGGTTTAGCTGGAGAGATACTGACTTACATAGAGTTTGTACATGGGAAGCAAAGTACAGTCATACTCTTATTGTTAGAAGTCTGTATAAGTATAAAGACCCACATCAAACTGCATTTTCAGTATAAGAAAGAAAAAAAAAAGCACTTTCAGTACAATTCTAATAACTTTTGATTTGGTGAGTGATTGTAATAATTGCACTACTTTTTGAAACGTGATGCTTCGTAAAATGCATTTTTAAACTATTTGTCCTGAAATAAAAGCATGAAAAAAAGACCACCTTAAATTCTCAATAATTACAAACTTAAAGACCTTTTCTTCTATTGATTTTACTGAGATAGTACGTTTAATAAAACCAACAAACATAACCCAACATATTTAGCAACACCAACAAAGGCTGCAGAGAGAAAACCAAAAAGGTGGCCATTAATTTGAAGTTTTAATGACTGTTGCCTCTAAAAGATGACAATTCCTTTGTGAGCACATCTCCCTTCTAGTAAATCTACTCTGATATTCCAGATCTCTATTTCAGACCTAAGTGTTTTAAAGATGGATGTGTCCCTTTTTTTACTACCCATAAACTCTTCCAGAAGTCACTGACATGTCCCAATCTGTTTTCATCACTTAATGTGTTTTCTCTCAGTCGTTCTCCTCCAGACTTGAAAGAAAAAGCACATCACTCTTCATTTACTTGCAGCTTGTCAACCCTATGCCATATACTCTGCTACTCCTTCTAAGACAGCATCTAGTTGTGAGGATTTTTTTAGGCTTCATTTTGCACTTTATACTAATATTTCAAAACATTACAGCAACTTACAGTTTTCTACTAAATCATCAGAAAAAGTTTAGCCAACTGGTGTCATTAGTCCAGTAACAAACATGTTTCCACCTGCTGCAAAGAAATTTCACACTGTATTTCTAAATACAGTATAAACAAACATTATCCTAAAATAACTACAAATTAGGGTACAACCCCAAAGCCAAAAGGACTAACGGCATGAAATACTAATTCCGCAAAATTTTTATTTCCACAGAGGATCGATGTAAGGATGGGTAACCTGGAAGCAATAAAGATATTGTCTAAGCATGCAGGGATGAGGTCAGGAAAGCTAAATCCCAGCTGGAATTCTATGTGGCCAGAGCAGTCAAAGCCAACAAGAGGGGCTTCTGTGACTACCCAGGTGACAGTAGGAAGGCTAGGGATAATCTGGGGCAGCTGTTTTTCCTGTGAGGAACAGCTGAGAGAGCTGGGGCCGTTCAGCCCATGGAGGAGAAGGCTCAAGAGGCATCTCACCAATGTGTAGAAACCTTTGCAGGGAGAAGACAAAAAAGAGTTAGGCTCTTCCTAGTGGTGTCCAGTTACAGGACCAGAGGCCACGGGCACACACTAACATACAGGAGGGTCCCTGTGGACATCAGGAAACACTTTGTCACTGCAAGAGTAACCAAGCACTGGCACAGGGTGCCCAAGGAGGTGGTGGAGTCTTCATCGTGGAGATATTCAAAGCCCACCTGGACATGGTCCTGGCAGCTGGCACTGGGTGGCCCTGCTTAACAGGGGGTTGGAAATTATGACCTCCAGAAGTCCTTGTCAATGTCAATCAGTCTGTAATTCTGTGATTTTGTGGAAGTTACCATTTATAAACGTACTCAGAACTGCAACTGCAGTATTTGCAACATTACTAATAATATTCTTGATAAAATGTACACTGTTTCTGAGAGAAATACATTATTTATTTTCGCTAAGGAAGCTGATTACCATGCCAGGCAAAACACATCACCACAAGTGGGGTTGTCCATAACCAAAGAAACACAATCGTTAAAACTTTTAATTTCCTTAAGGCATTGTAAAGGAAGTTACGTATCTATTTTGTACCATATGAGTCATTGTATTGAGCTGAAACTTAAGAAATAGAACAATAAACAAAACACCTATGAGAGAACCATCTATGGAAAGTATACAAGTCAGAGGTATTCATGTAAGATATGAGTGCAATTTTATCTTAATTCAAAGGCAAAGGGTGTAAGTTACAGAGTTGGGATCGGAGTCAAGAACAACACCGTATGTTCTGCCTTTATCTTCAGTGAAGCATGAACCAAATTAAACGGGGAATTGATCAAGGATAGTTGCTCTAGAGTTATAAACAGATGCAGAACAGAATTTTTGTCCTTACACTACTATTACAGCTGGTAAGACAGACACACCAGATCTGTAACTCCTGACAGACGGCCATTTGGTGTTCTGTTCAATGCTAGAGATAAAAAAAGGAATTTTCTATTTATGTTAGCGTTTTAGCTACCTGTACCTAAAACAACCATTAATCTGGACATGAAGTAACAGAGCTACTAACTGTACCTGATAAAAACTTGAACTAAAAGCTCTTGAATAAAAGAAAACAGCATCCTTGGCCTTACCTGTCGCAGTAGCTCTTCCTGACGCATCCTAATTCGTTCCCTCTCCATCTGGATTCTCTGGAGCCTCAACTTCTGCTGCTGCTGCTGCTGTGTGGTCAGTGCACTGGGCAGGTTCAGCAGCCCTGGCTGCGGGGCCTGGGGAGGACGGCTCTGCTGCGACATGGCTGTAGTGGGTGCTATTTGGTGCTGGTGATTCATGACTGCAAGAAAGAAGATGAATCATGGATGGTTAAGTAGAGATTTGTACTTTAAGATAAGAGGGGCTAGGACCCACATTGCGGATTTACGGTACAGAGTTATTCAAATTACTGTATTTCAAATGATGGAGATAACTACTCCATCTGGCAAGATTCGATACTAGTAATTGTGTAATACATTATCTTTAGTATTTCATATGTGTATAAAACATGAATACTTATAATACAAGTATTTATATTCAGCTTCCTATGTTCAAATATTTACCTAATGATACATAGTAAGTGACACACAAGCTTTTTTAACTGAAAATTCCTCTACAAACGTCTGCCTATAATATGCACTAAGCTAGTAAAAATGGTTGCAATCTTAACATTTTCTGTATTTATACATCTAAACTGATTATTGTAAGAATAATAACCAGCATAAATGATGAGCACTATGTGTTTTCTACCACTATGAAGGAGATAGACACTTTTTTCAATGACACGCAGATGAGAGATGTTTCAGTTCCAGGTAAGAAGCAATCCTCATAGGAAGCCCTATTCCCTGCCAGGCTGTAGCCTTCCTGTATTATCATGGATGAGCCACATTCTCTGTGTACTCATCTATAAATGAGGGTTAATATTATTCTTATATCTTGCAGAAGTGTTTTAAGTACTTCTTACCTTGTTGGCCCACATTACAGGAATGAAAAGCAGCTTGAGAATTGTAACTGAAGAGAAAAAGTGCATCTAATGAGATCCAGCAACAAGCTGGACTGTCAGAATTCAGAAAAGCAGCGCAATAAAAAGACACCAGGAAGAATCAGAAGCTACATCTTTCTACAACATCTTTAACATACTTTCACATCTTCAAAGCGGGTGAAATGAAAAAAAAAGAGAGATAATTAAATTGAATCTGTACCACATTCATAAATAAAAAAGCAAAGCAGAGAGAATCACTGCTAACTGTTCTTGACAGATGCCTTTGTCTCTTTTGAACAAACACTGACCTTTTTTCCAAATGGCCTCAGTCATTCTGTGTTTCAGGATGCAGTGAGTGCAAAGTTGGATCACATCTGAGTGCACCGCATGAGAATTATGATGAATAGCAAACCAGTGCAACTGCAAGTTACTAATACACTGTACCAGTTTCATTATCAAACTCAGCAAAAGTCTTTAGCAATCTTGTACAGAAAGAATCGCCTAAATTCACTGCTGCTTTAAGCAACAACATTAGGCAAGAATAGAGTTTAATGAGTTCTAAAATGCAAGCCTGTATAAAATTAATTCAAAAAATATGTGAAGTTCAGACCTGGTGTAACTCGTCTCAGGAGTTACATAAATCAGGTAAGGCTGAATTTACAATTCAGGGTTTCATTTGCAAATGAAAAAGGTCTAATCAATTAGAGATTAAGGTATCTGATTCTAGACATGATTTAACACAACAGAGACATTTGTAACTCTCTCATGAGTTCTCGATAGGCGAGCACTGTATTTACAGTTAATATCTTACAAAGAAAAACAAATTAGACTTTCGCACATTTGATTTACAACTGAGACCTTATCTGTTAGGGTATTCCAATTTGGAAATGACCCATTAATTCCCCACCTTTGGTAGGATGTTCAAAAGGTTTGTCTGGGATATAACTCTATAGACAGCAGGTGAGGAACGCGACCTGCCAGCAAACCTGATGTATAACCATGTAAACCAGCCTAACCATTTCACTCGCAGACTTAAGGTTGCTGCTCATTTAACGTTGCTTAGACTGTTAAAGTTCCTGAAATCAACTTAACATTTTCTTGTCTAATTCAGAAACTATAAATCAGAGAAGAATTCTCTGTTGGATGGGCATTTTCATTCAGAGAACTGTTATGAAAAAGTGTGTAGCCCCACAGTCACTCTGGTAATTGTGCCTCAAAGTTAAAATAATGATTTGGCACCTCTGACAGCAGGTATTACTTGGCCATGGAAACAGAGCCACCCCTCCTCTCTAGAAACGTTTCCCTCTTGGGAACAGGCTTGGAAAAACAGGAGGAAAATGAGACAAAGAAGGGAAACTGCATAATCTCTGCTTGTACCTCCTTTTTGAGTAAAATGTATCAGTTCCCAGCAATACAACCTAATACCTTTCTGAACCATGGAGTGAACAGTTTCTTCTTTTCCTTCCCTGCCATCTCATTTCCAGTAAAAAACACATGCAGCACCTAAATTCAGTGTGGACTACATGTGGCAGCCATGTGCTGTTCTAAAACTGAATTGACATGTTTGCAAGGATTCTTTCACTAATGGAGTAGCAGCACAATTATCAAAGCTCTTATCTTTTAACAAGAATACTCCACACGCTAAAACACCATCTAGAAGAGATAAAATATTTTTCTGTCCAAGTGAGTAAGATTTGTATCTTCCTTTTTATCTTTCATTCATTGTTCTTACCACATGAGAACTGAATTCTCATCTTGGTTCTATCCTTCTCAGACCTGAACACATTTGTGCTGTGCACGTGTCTGACCTTGAAGGACTCAGCACAGTAAGCACTGTTGGAATGTGCACTGAAAGAAATGGGTTGATGATTTTACAGCCTGGATCAAACATATGACACCCATGCAATGCAAAGTGCTGAACTTAACTCACTCTGCCAGTTCCAAGTTAAGTTTTTTTTTACTTTATGCTCATCAACATTCTGGCAAATCAGGTACTGTCCTGTCTTTCTGCAACTGAAGTGAGCCCTAGGCCACATTAGTACACAAGCACTAGGCCAGCATAAGCTTTGCTCTGCTTTATTTGACATAAATATTTACATGTGTTTGCATCAGATCTGAATCAAATTTTTCCTCTGGAGCGGTCCAGTATCACCCAGACCCAAGGTGTAAAGACTATAGAACCATTTGAGAGTGCAGCTGCAGGATATTTTAGTTTCAGTGGCAAACCCAGCTCAAGAAGTAATCCCAGTTAAAAGCAGCCCAGCAGTAATATAACCTTTTCACGGATTCAGTGTATGTGTGGTCCGCCAACAGCTGTATCCACACAAATGACATCACGCTTCCACATGAAACCAGAGCGTTGCCATTTATCACCTCTTCCACACCCAGCCTGCTCGTTCCTGCCCACATGCTACCCCTTCACTGAGCTGGCAAAAGCATTTCTGTGGCCACACAGCAAACTAAAAATTGCCTGCGGATAAAACCAAGGTATTTTCTGGCTAGATCAGTTCCCAGCAAAAGTAACTGGGTAGCCATGAAAATGCTTATGTGCAACCAACATAGGAGTCCAAGTGGGAAAAATAAGCTGATGGCAGGAAAGGTGGAGCAAAGCCAACACTGACCGGTAACTTTACAGTGGTAAAACCCCAGAAAGGTTGGGAAGCTGCAGTGTCAAGAGGGGAAAGGTAGGAATGAAAGCTGGGCACAGAAATCACCATGGGAAAACAATACATGGAACCCACACTTTTAAGATGCAGTGAGTCTAGTCTTCATATTAAAATAAGTAAGGAATAGTATAAATACAATTATGTAAATTATATCAGTGAAATTCTGCTGTTAAATTGCCAAAACCATAAGCATGTAGGTAGAAATTTAACTCTTCCCATATGCATAAGCATGGGCTGAAATTTTTGTCATGTCAATGGTTGAGTGAATGGACTAAGAATGATAAGAATTCAGGTTAGCTGAAGGACTATCACAATATAGTAAGTTCTCCATAAGAAAATTGCTTTAATCTAAGCAGCGCATGCAAACGATAGAACCAGGCAAAGTTAAGTAAAGATTAGTAGCCTGTACAGTGTGTCTGAGATACACACGGGGCTAGGGCATGAGTTGGTAGTACTATTTATCATGGCTACTAGTTGCCTTTGCTATATAAAATATTCCCTTCTTCATCAGCTGATCTGCCCTCACACTGTATCACTGTTGCAAGAAGGTGAAGAGCAAGACAATATGAAAATGCTAATGAGGAAAGTAAGCATTCTTGCACCTTGACATTAGGAGCATAGAAACTACATTACACCAAATCTCTTACAAGTCAAGTACAGGTAAGTATGCGATCGTATTTCTAAGTAACAAAAAAAAAAATATTTTATTTCAAAAAACATAAATAGAGCTACAACAAAATGTTACAAGTTTCCGTGCAGGAGATGCACAGAAGGCAAAGGAGTGGGTATTGGCCCAGTCAATTCCACCACCTGCATTGTTTGGCTCTGCTCCTCTTTCAGCCTTTCTCCTCAAAGGTTTGGAGGTCACATCTCCAGACACAGGTCCACAGAAAAACAGATCTGTTCAAAACTACCACTAATTGGAATGGCTTTAAAGAGCCATTGATTTGGGTATTAGACAAAAACTTACTGAAGGTCATTTGAACACGCTGACACCACATCTTTCTTCAGAAAAGATGGGGTTCGGACAACTCTCCATTAAGTTTGAATACCAGACACCTACTTTCACAGCAGCACAAACTGGACAGACTCAGAAACATTAAGTGTAGAGAAGTCAATTAACTTTGCCTTCAAACAAGTACAGATAGTTTTCTCAAGGTATCTGGATAGAATATGTTTATGATAAAGTCTGACTTAAAAGGCAGCATTAAATTGAGATAGCAGTAACATAAATTATCCTTTCTTTTTTTAATAGAATTCAAAACTAGTTTATGAATACACAGATGCTAAAGTCCAGGTTCTTGTCCTACCAGCTGCATCATTCCACTTGAATAATGCTTGAGTGCAGTCACGATAATGTCCCATAAGCAAATTTAGGACATACATGGTCTAATTTTCTGAGGTCAAATCTAGTTTTTGGGTGGCTGCACACATACACATAATGTATGTGAAGTTAATCCAACCTAGCTCAAAACAGTTATTAACTGGAAATAAAAATAGCACAGAACGAGAGAGTGTTGGGCAATTCTTTTTTTTTTTTTTTATATCTACTACAAGAAAACCAAAATGAAACAAAAAACTGGGGCGTTCTGCAGCACTTTCCACAACAACTGCTGCGTTCAGCTGCTCTAAAAATATATCCTAAGGGTCAAGAAGTTACAAGTACAGTAATAAAACAGCTGACAGGGAACTAGCCGAAGAGTAATTAAATCATGGCAGATTTGCAAGTACTCTTTTGTATTGGTTCCACTGAGAGGCATTGAAAGTGAGCAAGCCTTCAGTTAATGTGTTAAGTTTTAGGACTTTTCTACACCAGCAATTCCCATGTGATGGCACATGGAACATGTCTCCTGCAAAACAGCCTGTCCAGATGGTCCCCCTGCCCTTTGCAAAGCACTGCCCATCACCCGCCTGAGACCTGGGCCTTAAGAAACGCAGCAAATCATCCCCAGTTTGAAACACTCCATCAGGTTCACCCATGAGGACAAAGACGTGCTGTGCACAGAAGATGAAGTGCTTTCTTCTTTCTCACTCAGTCACCCTGCAGCCACTGCCCCTTTCCTCATTGCAGTTCTCAGCCCGTGTTAGGTGATTTGGGCATTAAAAAAATCCACACAGTTTGTGCTGTAATAAATACCCATAGGCAGCAGATAAATCCTCCATGTGTGTTGTGCTTCCCTGCTTGTTCACTTCCCCATCACTTTCCCGATTGTGCAGGAAATCAGCTGACTCACTGGCCTCACACTCAGAAATTCTTGAGCCCAAGGTTGTGTGTGAATGTGCACACATGCTTGCTTGCCTGCCACCGGGGCATCACAGTAAGGAATGCATACTCCAGGACGAGAGGGGTGCAGAACATACTCCTGAGCAGGCAGGGGACAAGAAAAAAGGGCAAAGACCTACTGCCTGTGTAAGAGCACCACTGCTGCAGCTCTGTGAGCCAATGCTTTGCAAAAAAATCAGCAATATAAACATTCACTTTGTATACAGAACTGTATACAGAAAAGGACGGAAGGATTTCATTATTGCACTGGGAAAAGCGTAAAAAAATGAATGGGATGGTATTACTGGGAATAATTACCAAAAGTAATACAGATGTAGAAGATACACTACAGAGATAGGAACTTATGGGTAATCTTAGATACATGAAGAGTCCCTGATTCAAGACAGGAAACATTCATACGAAGCATGACTGTAGCTTCTCAAGAAAACAGTGTAGCTGTTAGCAAAATGTCTTCTAGTACCAGGGAAATATCTAACCAAAACATCCAGGAAAACGGTGTTACAGCTCCAGCTAAAGGAGCTGTGGATTTAAAGAGAAACAGGCTGACTGAGAAGACCGTTTGGTAAGCACAGGAAGAAAGTGGTGGAAATTCCCACATTGTACTCTACAGTCTAGATTGTGAGGAACAATGACACTTTAAAAATTTTGCTGCCAGAGATACTCTTGAGGTCATAGTGTGTAAATGTAGTAATTGTTGGTATCAGTAATTTTCAATTAAGAAGTCTGCAATTGCACAAGCAAGTCCAGTACTTCTGATATTAAGCAATCTAAATATACTGTATGGGCTCCTGATTTACCCAAGACAAAAGTTCTTTCTGTTGATGGTGGTATGGATAAGCATATCCTCCAGACAAACTGCCAGGAGTGAATTACAGTGAATTCCCAAAATATTAACTACACGGAATGTTCAGAGTAGAGATTAAGTTTATTACTTACACAGATCAGTACTAGCTGCACTGAACAGCTGTGGGTTAGTCCTGTGCTATATCCAGGGCCACTGTGGGTCTATAGGCAGCTTCATTACCTGTAGGTGGTGCAAAGCCCACACCGATCAATCTTTCTGGGCCTTTTGCAAAGCATGCAGATATATCTAAGCCATCTTTACAACATGTTTTCAGAATCAGGTGTTTTGGAGAATACAGCACAGAGATGCCAGTGTCACTCAACACAAATTCTCCATAAGTCTCCTGGAACCCACAGACTGCAGTGCAGAGGCATCCACTTCATTTTGGGGAAGTGTGTGAGTATCAATTTTGAGAGGATCATTATGGGACCATTTCAGATTCGGGATTCTCTGCATAAAGCTCTCAAGAGAAAGATGATTTTACTACTGGAATGCAGATAGGTTCATACTGAAAACTGCAGCTTCCTACATCAACAACTATTATCTCTGGGAAATTCTCACCTGAGAAAATTAGAAGACCAAAAGAAATGTCTAGATCAAAGAACATAAAGAAAGTCCATCAATGATAAATGATCTTGCCATGTTCCCTGCAAACCTAGTAGCTGCTAGAACACTTGAGTCAACAGGTGCCCCTTCCTACTCCGCGCACACACACACTCTCAGGGTGCTCCCTCCTTCTTCAGGCTCAACCCTCAGCTTCCTGCAGCAGAGTCTCAAGCATCGTATTGTATAAAAGTAAATCACTTAAGTGAAAAGTACAGCAGCAAGGTCAATCTGAGCTGGCTGTCTTCAGAGAGGGACGATGAACAAAGAAATCTCTGATACTCTTGCTATCTCTACATCCACCCCTCACATGCTCTTCACTCATCTTTCAGTGCAATTGTGATTTTTGGTCCAAGATCTTCTAACACCTTATTGGATTCTCTCTCTGTGCCCAGGCTGGCCATTAACTACTCTAATAATGTGTCAATCTCTGCTGAAGGTTGTCACCTTCTGGTTTAGGTCTCTTGTGCACCTACACTCACTGGTAGAACACAGGGAACTGAGAAGTCCCAGACTTCGGGAAAACACTACCAAAATATCAGTGTGTTATCGACATTTTCCTCATACTAAAGGGATAAACCCAGCACTGTACTAGCTACTAGGTAAATTAGTAAGAAAATTAACTCCGTCATGGTCTAAAGGCTTCAGCAAATCTAGCTACTCATGCTAAGCAAGGCTAGGCAAAGGGCATAAATCACACCATATTATAACCCTAAATAATTTATTCTAATTAAAACATACTTATTTGAGCTAAACAACTAACATCTTTCAACATCCAGTACAAATCCAGGGTGAATACATAGCATTTAGATATAAATTAAATGGTTCTGTACAATACTTTCTGTTGAGATACACATATTCACTGTTCTAGAAGACAGACTCAGTGTGGCCTTGAATTCAGCTCTCTTGGGGAAAAACAAATTTATTTTCCTAAATGAAGTAAGTCTCTTCAATAAACAGCCATTACACAATCCTCCAGCTCAAATGAAAGCTAGTAAAAATGTGGAGTGAAGTTCCAAACCTGGGCTATGTGGCTATAGCTTCATTGAAGTCCATGGAACTACAACTATTTAGTTCACATCTCAAGTTAGACCTATGTAATTTAATTTTTCCAGTTTGATGAAAAATGAAAAAAGTATCTTATTGCTTCTGTTTGCTTTTAAATTAATAATTATGTTCTAGCAAATTAGATTTTTTGACATCATAGCAGACCTGTCTGTTGATAGCTTTCCTCCATATATACCAAGCAAGGATTATTGTGTTGGCAAGAGACCCTGTAAGTTGCAGAAGCCAAAACACGCAAGTGTAAATTGTTTCTGACATACACACTGAAATGACTGTACCAACTTTTATTATTTTAGTGTCAGAAGTGTCTGGATGTAACTGTGTATCTTTTTCTCTACTTTGTTTATAGGCAGCCCAGAGCCTAATTCATATGAACTGGCCAGTGTCAGGTGTCACGCAACACAGTCTGATGAAAAACAAATGTCTATAGAGGTATTAAAAAAAAAGAAAAAGAAAAAGAAAAAAAGAACAAACCCAGTCATATTACAGTTTTGACTTAGTCACGACATTGTGAAGAAAAAAAGACGAGGCTCTCCTCCTTTTCTCTCTCCGCTTTGCCAACAAAGAACTGCTTGTTTCACTTATTTCCCAGAAACAGCATTAGCCTTCCAACAAGGTCAGCAAAAAATGCTGCTTTTCAGTTCTGGTGCATTTTGTTCCAAAAATCTGTAAAGTATTAAACCAAAAAGTTGTACTATCCCAGTGTACAGAGACTCCTTTATTCAGATTTCTGGGCTGAAAATAGCTATACAGAAATTTCTCAGTTTAAACTGTTGCGTTAAGTTCTGTGATATTCACATTTAACTAATCTTTCCTGTCTTCAATGATTCAAGCTTAAAAAAACCCCAAACGAACTACCTGCAGGTGCAGCATCAAAGCTATAAGTTAGCAGGAAGTTAGTTAAAAGATTTACTCTGTAAGCACTTTTAAAAATACATCAATAACCAAAAAAAAAACAGGTGGGAGAAGCTTGACTGGAAAGACAGCTTGAATGCTAATGACCAATTACTGGTGACCATTATAATTTAAAATGTTTATTAGATTATTTTTACTTTTGTTTCATGGGTCTTCAGCTCTTGCATTTCACTCACTTTTGAAAGTCTGAAAAATGCCACTCCACTCTTGCACTGGGACATGTTTGGATTACTAACCTTGAACGGAAATACTTACACCAACAGAAATTTCTTTGTATTGACATTAAAAATTAACTGATTTTGAAAGCATACCAACATCTCTTCTCAACACATCAACCTTTAACATTCCAGATTTACTAGATATTTTCTGATTTAAAGGTGTGTAGCCTTTGAGATATCTGGATTTAATCTACCTGATATTGAACTTAATTCCTATTAAGTCTCTGGAACTATTAACCACTGTTCTCAATAAGCATCCATAAGTAAATGACTCAGTTTGAAATCTGCCCGATAAATTACTTCCTAGAGGTTTTAATTGCAAATAACAAAAAAGCCCTGTTCTTTTCCAGAGCTGTGTCATAAAATCTTATTCCTACAGAACGTGCAAGTCCTCTACAATGCTTTCAGCTCTCCTACAAGTTCTATTTCATTAACCAGAAGCAGGTGCCAAAATTATTCACGTTGCCCACAACTGAATTGCGTCCACTTCTTTCAGGATATCCAGTAATTAAAAATGACCTGGAACAGGAAGCCTGTTCACTGTGCAGGTGGTGTGAGGGTATGAGCTACACCAAGGGAAAAACAGGTTCCTCAATGTTACGTTTGTAGCCAGATTTCCAGTCAATGCAAACCAAGCCTTGAAAAATCTAGATAATTTCATGTATATTAGTTAATAATCAAATACATACCACCTGTTTTTAGAGATTTTGAGAGCTTCTGTGTTCTTATCTCAAGAGACTCACTTTGACACGGTAACCACAACCGCATTTTATCATCCTCAAACAATAGCAGCTACGCCTCTTTTATCACGGCAGGATATGGAAACTTTGGTTCATGTGTTTATTGCTCTTAAGACAGGATTATTGCATTGTTTTATTGGTTGGATTTCCTGGCTGATTAAAAAAAAATGAAAGCAGAGGCAGTGCCATAACCCCCAGTTATACCCAGATCCAAATAAATTACTGTTAGCAATACAGCTGAAAGCTGCATTTGTCAGATTCAGGGGTCAATTCCTGTAACACAAACTGTTGTCAGTGTAAGGCACTCTCCACATTAAATTCTACTGTGTAATACAGAATGTCTTTCACCCTAGAGAACCAGTGCATCTAATAGTTAAAACTATTCTGCTTATGTCACTTGGGTCATGCCTTACTGGTGGATATTGACTAAGTAAGCTTTGAAGGTAAGGAGCTTTCTCTTCTTTAGCAGGGAAAAACTGATGCTTCTCATCAATGAACATCCCCAAGCCTTTCTCCTCAGGGCTGCTCTCAATCCATTCTCCACCCAGCTTGTATTTGTGCTTGGTATTGCCCTGACCCATGTGTCAGACCTCACACTTGGACTTGTTGAACTTCATGAGGTTCACACAGGCCTACCTCTCAAGCCTGTCCAGGTCCCTCTGGATCGCCACTCTTCCCTCCAGCATGTCAACCACACCACACAGGTTGGTGTTGTCAGCAAACTTGCTGAGGGTGCACCCAATCCCATTGCCCATGTCATCAACAAAGACCTTAAACAGCACTGATCACGATGCCAATCCCTGATGAACACCACTCATCATGGTTGCCACTTGGACATTGAGCCAGAGATTCTTTGAGAGATCTCTGAAGGCCCCTTCTCACTTGAATTATTCTGAGGGCTACAACCTTAAATTTTGCAAGGCCCCAGCCCTCAGCCATATGTGGAAACTCATCCAGCTTCTTTCCTTATGTCAGAATAGGCATCTCTACCTTTGCAAGCTTGTAACATCATTACTTGCCTTCTAGCAGCCTTCCCTCAGTTTAGTACATCTGAATGAGTTCATAGGCTCTTATCCTTTTGAGGATGTCGCTAGCAGATAACTGACAGAAAAATAGCAGCACAGAGACAGATTAGAACAATCTGGTCCAGATGCACATAGAATATGGGAAGAATGTAAAGCTCAGGAATTATGACATTAAGCAACTTTGTAATATTCCCCCTCCTGCTTACACACATATTAATGAATTCATCTTGACAGAACTTGAGTGAACTTATAGTTATTAGGTATTACATTAGTGTTCAGAACTAAAAGTGACCCAGGTACATTTTCTGAAAGTAGGATTAGCTGGGCCAATAGATACTAAGCATTAAGATAGTGATTTACAAGTTAGAAAATTATCAAGTTATCAACCATCATCATCAAACAGCCCAGGTTAGAAGGGACTATAAAAGATCATCTTGTCCAAACTTATATAGAAAATAGAAGATTATGAGGGAAAAAAGAGTAAGAGAAGATGGCTCAGCTCTAATGCACAAGGAATCTACACAAACATGGATCTGCTCGTCTCTGCTTCATTCCTCATCAATTCTTCCCTGAAAGCTAGCTCATACAAGACTGCAGTTTTTAAAAGCTTTTCCACCCATCAATCCCATCTCTATGCAAAGTCAGATGAGTAACACAAGTTCTCTTGTGTACCAGCAGTGGAAAACACAGAGTGGTAAAAGCAGGTATGTGTTTCTGTTATTGCTGATGCTGGAATGTCCACTCTGAAGAGAGAGGCAAAGATGACAGTGGCAGCCAGGTACTAGGGAGCATCAGGGACATCCAGCCTGGTTGAACTTCAGTGAGTTTAGTCAGACCAAATACACATTTTACCCACAGGTTCTAGTTAGATACATTGAAAATCCCTATCCATTCCCAAATAAACTCAAAGGCATTTCACAAAGCAGCAGACTGTCCAGAGCTCTCAAACCACCAAATTCTGGGCACTACTTAACACACAGCTTAGTCATTCACATAGAACCTAGGATAACCATGCCTTGCAGTCTGCAGCTGGTATTTGCTGTAAGGCCTAAGTTCTACAACTAACTGTACCATGATGTATGCCACTTTGCCGAGAAGGTCTCAGATTTTGTGTAGAAAAAGTTTGTTCCTTGCATAAGAGCTTTTTAAGGAACTCACGCATATAAACTCAAGCTAATTTATATAGAAAACACAAATACTATCAGAGGGTTTGACTATTTTAAATCAAAATAAGTTGCAAACTGTAAAACTTGAAAAACATTTAAATGAAGACCAGCTTGTGCTCACCAACTGGATGAACAGTACAATCACAAAAGAAATATCTTTAAAACCATTTGAAGGAAAAGGATGAAAATAACAATGGTTTGGAGTGTTGCATAATATAGGACAGAAAAAGACTACACAAGCGGCATTTAATTAAAAATTGTTGCAAAATAATTTTTGCAATCTAATTTTCCCCCTAAATCTTGCTACGCATAGCTAAAAACCATCCTCCACAATCTACTTACACCAGCAATTGTCATTAAGGCAGAACAGCTTCCCTAGCTTGGAATTAGGCCCTTCCAGAGAACAATTTCACCATTTAAGTCAGGCAGTAGTTTGACCATTAGCTTAGGTGCACTGCAACTACGCTCTTTCCTTTCCTTCACAGAAAGTCCATGGAGCTTGGTCTCCTAATTCCCCAACCTAGGTTAGATGCCTAAAATAGGGGTGTACAAATATCCCTCCTTCCACATACGGTCTTTGATTCTACCACAATAATGGAGTTGACTGGCAACAGATAGGTAATACTTTATCAATCAACAGAAAAAGACTATGTTTCAGAATGGGCAGGAAACTATTACATATGCAGATTCAGCTAACAGGATTAATGAAGTACTTATGAAGGTGCAAGATATACAGTGTTTCCAGTTGTCTTTAGTCAGAGACTGATCAGTTTTCCTGCTGCATCCTAACAACAACAAAACATAGTTAAAAGATTCCTGATAATGTTATCCTTTCCTTAGTATTAGCCATCTACAGACTGTATTAGAAGAAAAACAAAGGTAAGATATTTAGAAAAAACAGACAGAACAAGTCTAAATATATGCTAACCTGAAACAATACTCTTTAAATCTCTGGGACAAACTTCCTTTTTCATTCCTGGTATTCATAGTGGTAGTGTGTAAATGAGCATCAAAACTTGCCTACCATGTGTATATTTTCTGTAAATTTAACAAGGTGCACCAAAGGAGGGAATACCTTCAGATGCCTTTGTTATATAGCATCTTAAAAGCCATGTTAGTGAGAAAACTAACACTGTTGAAGTTATAAGAAAACCACTATGTGTAGCTCATAAACAGACAACATAAAACTACAGGAAGAAAAAAAAGGTAGGAAAATACATCAGATTTTAAGGTATGTCTACTAATTTCAATCAACTTTCACTGTATGTTTCTCTGTGTCTCAGGCATAGCCATACACGACTCAGTATCACTTAGTCACACTCTGTGCTTTTGCTAGGATGTTTATAAGTGTCTTTGTACACTTCCCGGCAAGTATTACTGAAAGGAGTCTGTAAACCAAAGCAACAAGATGTACTGAACAGACCATATTTTCCATCTCTTCATAAGAAGCACAGCAAGGAAAACACATGTGTTAGTAATTGGAAGTGCAGACCAGTATGCAGACCTGGAATACTTAAATCCTTTTAAGTGGCACATCTTCAAAAGAAAAATTTCTTTCAATCCCTACAGTACCAAAAAACGCTAAGGCAACAGACAGATGCACAGACTTCATTTGCTAACAAGTTACAAAATTATGGCCAGAAGAGTGGCTTAACTTGGTATCCAGTTTCCATTACTCCTCTGATGTCTGTAAGATGTTGACACAATCACTTCTGGCTTAGAAATCTGACTGCCAGACCAACTAATGCTTCCATGACTGAGCGACCCAAGAAAGCAGGTTTGGCAGTAACACTGTTACATCACAAAAGATCAGAAAGGCCCTTCCTTTTGGCCAAGAAAATTTCAAAATAGAGACATTCTACTTTAGTACTGGAAATGGTGTTTTAAACTGCCACATTAAGTACTCAGACACTACTGTGGCTTTTTTAGATTATTACAAATCTGTAATTTCTCTGTGTATATATATATTCAGCTTCTAGGTTAAATATTTTTGACATATTTTAAAATAAAATGGTGTCACACTTGGTGTATTCAAACAGATGGATTGGAAAATTGGGGACTGTGATGCTGAATTTAATAATATGGTCCTGAAAGCGCTACTCAGCTGTACAAACAGATTTGCTTGCCTTTCGAAAGCCACAAGAATAAGAAACAGTTCACCAAAACATTTTTGACAAAATATTTTCTCATTAAATCAACACGGACACTTAAAATTTTTACATAGTATTTTGAGTGGACTGATGTTTAGGAAATTCAGTCACAGATCCGAACCACTGTGCCAAGCACTGTATGAATACCTATGAAAAAGTGGAATCATATTAGGATGGAAGGGACCTTAAAGATCGTCTTGTTCCAAACCCCCTGTGCGGGCAGGACACCAGCCATTAGACTAGATTTCTCAAAGCCTTGAACCTGGAAATCTCACCTATAAACGAGAAGGGTACCAAATGAAATATAGTCTGTATTTGATGTGATAGATTTTGAAATCCATGGAAATGCCAGTTGGACCTCTGAAGTTCCTTCAATAACACTCTTAATTAGGTGTATGCTTTTATTTCTTATACTTTGCATTGAGAGAGAGGCCTTCCTCTAAAATTCAGCATACCATATTTCAGTACAGGATTTGGCTTTGATTCACTTCCACTGACAAAGGAGGAAGCTTGCTGTATACTGTCATGATTTACAGTTACCTCCTTTGTTTTTTAATTAGAGAGAACGTAACAGATGTCAACTTAATCTGAGGAGCTGGTATGGACAAAAAATCCCACTGTCCTATTCTTACCTCTTGGCCATTTCAGAATTGCTATAAACAGACTGACCTAAATGCAGCTGTGGTTTGAAGTGACACACACAGAGCAGTTGTTAGTTTTACCATGTGGTACAACACGCTGCAGTATATCCTAACCTTTTGGATTCTACTCAGGTTTCATCTTCCAATAACCTCTCTTATGATACAATTTGCTACTGTCTGCTAAATCACATAATGTAACCACCACCTTCTACTGAATATATTCAAGCAGGACAGCTGTTGAGAAAAAGGTAGAAGAACTGAAGTTAGTCACCTCGGGGGACAGCCAAGGAGTTTATAGTAAATTTAAGACAAAAGTAAATAAGTATATTGCATTACTGTTAATTAGTGACTATTGCCAGCCAAATGTATATTGTTTTCTTGATATGTGAAGAGAGAGCCCTGATGAACCACACTGTGAATGAATAATCATGAAATCATGAGACCAACTTACCAAAAATTAACCTGAACAGGAATCTGGTCTGTGTTTTGACACAGTTTTGTGGTCTTGAGTCTGCAAGCTGACCTATCTTTCCTCATGTTCTTGAGCAGTATAAAAGTTAAAGCTGCAGAAGTGAAATTATTTGAAGGGGATTATTTGAAGTTCTTAATTATATATAAGAATGTTTTTTTCCGTTTACATATTTTCTTCAAAATTCTCAGAATTTTCATAGCTTTATTTTCACTAAGGCTCATTTCTGGCAAAATCAAAGGAACATAATTTGATGCTGAAATTCATGTCTGAAGTGCTGAACAGGAACAGCAATGAAACCACACTATTTATAGGAAGCATTTAGGTAATTGACAGTGCAAAACAGACTTTTTAGTATTTTGCAGGTAGCTTCCAGTGCAGAACCTAACTACACAAAAAACCCCACCACCATAAACAAACTAGCTACAATTTTTGCAAATTAGTAAAACTGTGTTTTCACCCATAGAGATGACTTCCATACTCACCAAGATTTGGCTGAGACATTGCCATAGACCGCTGTGGTACTGGTGTGGAAGTAGCTGCAGGATGGTGGCTCATGTGGTTCAGTGGCTGGTTCATAGTTTTTCGAGGATCTTGCCAAGTTGTAATTTTTTCTATGTGACTGAGAAAGAAGAGATAGAACACAAGCTTAACACAAAATACCCAAGCATATTATACACATGGTTAGGCATAATGTTATGAAGGTCTTAATTGCTTTTCTTACCCCCTGTTTTTTTCACCCTTCTCATCTCACCCTAACCCACTTGAAATTATCTATCATCTTGTCATTTATTTTTCTTCTGATCTTCTTCCCCTGCTGTTCTAACCATTTGTGCACTACTATTAAATAATTACTTTTACTTGAACAATCAGTGAATTCTGTTATGACATTGAAAAATCTGTAATACAGACCCATCTTCCAGATTATTTAATTGTCCACAAGTTGTTTACTTTTGTACTACCTGTCTTTTTCTACATACTCAAAATATATGGCCTTTTTTTCAGAAACGTACGGTCATTTTGCTGAAATTTGAAATGCATGTGTTTGTCTTGTCAAATCCAACTACTTTCTTCCTTACCACACCATGAGAACTAACCTGCCTGTATGTCTCCAAAAAATATCAGAATATATACCAGAAGGGGCAGATTATGTCCTCATGATGCATCTGCAATCACCAATTTCTCTGTAAAGGCACTAACAGCTTTTATTGCAATGCAGTCAATGTATCTACCTTTTTAGTATGTGAATCCTCATGTATCTGTATTACCCTGAAAACTATGGAGTAGCGCACAAAACTGCATGAGATTTTACAGCAAGATAACTATAAAGCATGAGCTCTGTAAAATATTTTTTGCTACAGAATAGAGTGGTGAAGGAACTGTGGTTTTGTTGCAACTGAAGGTTTTCACTAAAATGCACCAGTTTTGAAAGAAAGGATGAAGATTTTAAAGACTGGCACATAATTCTACTTGAAACAAGATAAGAAAAAGGAACTGTCTTAGATCAATCTATTGAGGGACAGCCTGGTTCTGCGTCCAGCCTTCTGTCCAACTGGCTAAAGCAGGCTACTGATTACCAGCTGGACTTGGGTTTTCCTTTATTAGTTTTTTTGCTAGAAAATTTTAAAGAGGTAAATCTTCAACAATAACAAGTAAAGAAGGATAAGAATTTAAATATTCTGTGTCTGGAAAACCATTCTAGTACACATTTCATAAAAACACAGTCTAACATCATCTTTACTAAACTCAGTCTCAAACTCCTCATTGCTACACTGTCATACGTTATCAGCATTGCCATTGCTGCTGTGACCACTCCGCACCTTCAGACTTCACTGATCACCCTGATCACCATTTCACAAGCAAGTTTCTGTCCATTGTGATATTACCAAGTCCAAACTCTTTACAGTAAGTCTCTGATATTTGCAAAAAGAACGTGAATTACAAGCATGGAAGGATTATAAGGAAGAGTTCTGCCATTTGCCTTTCCTGAAGTATTTGTTTTTAATTAGTTATTGACACAGTGAGGCAGTCAGCATCAAGCCAGCACAAAACATGAAGAAACCCATAATCTAGAATCAATAAACAGGGAAGTATTTTCTAAGTTAGTATCTTTTTATGATGCATCTTTATTGCCTTGCAGCTTTTCTCCTATTTCCTTGAAATGAGAGATGCAAATTAAAAATATTCAACCAAGTTTTAATAAATTCATAAAGCCTCTTTCTCACATAAAAGTTTTCATGAGAAAAGATAAAAATATTCTGCAAATCACTATGCAAAGCAACCAGTGGTGAAACCGTAGCTGAAAAGTAATACTACTTTTGTTCAAATTCTCTTTTATCCTTTTTATAGGGAAAACAATCTGTTCTTCAATTACATGTGTGAGAAGTAGGGCAATGACAACCATTTAGCAATGCTTCTTAACTTGCAGAGGAACTGAAACACTGATCAAAAAATGAAAGAATCATAGACCTTCAAGAATCCAACTGCATTTAAAACAAAACAAAACAAACCACAGGAATTTTCTGTGTAAACATGATAACTTCTCAGCAGTCATAGCCAGGATCCACGAGTGGCCTTGCTTGCCCTTCTTGGTGCCACTCCGGCAGTGCACAAACACGTCTTCTTCATTAAAAAACAGGCAGACAGAGTGTCTGAAACAGAACCCTCAAATATGGCATTGATATTATGATTCAAGATCAAATAATGGCTGGCTGTTACTAGAATTTATTACTATGACCACTAAACCAATTTGGTTCTACCCAGTTACTAAAGAAAAGGCTGTTATATGTCAGACAATGCTTATTTAAAAACTTAGAAGAGTTGAATTGAGAACACAATGGTTCTCTAAAGTCAGCACTAAGATTCTAAATAAAAGGCTTGGTCTCGGGCAAGAGAAACCTCCAGCTCCTGATTTCCATTGCCTGTATAAATACCCACCCACCCTTATTTCTACACAGGTATCAGAAAGGCCCTTGCAGATATACATATCTGTTCGTTCCATTTGAAATGTATTGAATTTATACTGGGATAACAGATTTTGGCCCAGTTATCTTCTTATTTATACAGGAGAATAGAAGAAAATGTAGCACCGAATGAAATTAGCTTTTTAAGATTCTTATAGCCTCCTGGATATCAGAACTGACAATATTTAATTCTGAACAGCCTCTTTTTCCTTAAAGGCCAACAGCTAAAACATTAAACATTACAGGTGGCTTTCAAACACTAACATGCAGAATGTTGTCCTAAAATTCAGGACCTTCACTACCAAAACCCATTCAAAGGCAGTTACCAGTCTACAATCACCACATGACAAGTGGTTCCCATCCACAACCCTCTTACAGTCACTAACGTACCCTGTGTTGAGCAGTCAGATCAGATTTGGTCACCATCAGCAGATGTATGAATAGTCTTTAGCTCTGGACTAAATGCTCCATGGCTAGGAGGAAAAGTCCCAAATCTCCAGCCATGTGTTCTCATCCCTCCTTTTGGGCTGACAGTAGTGATCCCACGGTCTGCCAGATCAGGCAGAGCAAACCCTTATGGCTAATTTCTTATCTTTTCTGCTTTGCCGATTCTGTTTTTGCCGGACTCTCATCCAACCAGCTGTGTGGTTGCATGGGGAAGAAAGAGGCAATTCAGAGGCTTAGCAGCAGAAGAGCAGCATTTTTGATTGTGAAACCACACCCTTTTATCACTGTTTATTTCAGTTCTGGAAAAAAAATAATTTTGTTCATATGTGTGAGAAGTCATTATAAGGAAGACCATTTATTCAGCCCTGAAATGCGTATCTCTACACAAGAAAGGAAACACTATAGAGAGAACTCCTATATATCCGTACCTGGGATTGTATCAATCCATCTGTTCCTTGTTTTATTATTTCCAAAACTACTAATCCCAGAAGGATTTCTTTTTTTAGCACACATCATACAGCCTACAACAATAAGACAGAGAACAAAGCTCCAGACAAAGGCAAATAACACAGGCTAGAAACCTTGCCTTCATTGCTAAACTGTACTTAATGGTTGATCTGCTTGGAAAGCAGCAAAATTTTTACTTTTCCCAATATCTGAGCTTTATGCTGGTACTGGACAAAGATTAAGATTTTAATTTTCAGGATCATTGAGACAATCAGGTGTCACTGAGTTGGACCCCTCGTCTAAGTGTCCTCTAAGGCCCTGACCTGTATGCTAGTTTTACCCGCTTTATCAATGGAACTGTATTGTTATTGTTATACATCACCTTCCAAACTTAATTTTGGTGTAGCAGCTTCTATACGGAAAAATAACCTGTTACACCAAATCTGTCTAAATTAATACTTTATTAAATATCCTACAGAAGCATCTTTCATTCAATCCTAAGAGATGTGTTTTGCTTCTGTAACTTCTATGAAGTTTCCTCTTCCCTTAAGAAAAAAGTATTTTCCTATAATTGCTAGTTCATGTTTCTAATTTTTGCACAATTTCCCACAAATGGTAGTAACATTTGCACGTTCAAAAGTTCTTTGTAAAATAGCTTCAAATTTGTACAAAGAATATTTTTCTATTTCCCTTATTATTTTTATGCCAAAAGGCAGAGGGAGAGAAAAACAGGAGACGGAGTAACAATATGATTTTTGTTTACAAATGTATTTGAATAAAAAGTGCTACTCACATTTAAATATGTTTTCTGTAACAAGTATTACTATACTATTTACTCAATCAATTTGATCAAAGATGAAGCTGAAACTCAATGTCAGAACAATTTTGAAAAATAATTTTATGAGTGCTCTAATCCTCTCATTATTTGCTCTTTTATTATTACATCTCTCATTGCATGCCATTCCTTGTTCATCATCTACACATATTATCCAAATAGGCAGCCTAAGAGTTTGGGAGAGAATTAGTGAAACAGTTCTTTGCTATAAATCTTTAAGGTAAGCGTCTCCATTACATGTGTATGAACCCATAAAGGAGGAGCACCAAACTTTGAGGATATCTTGCCCAGTCTATAATATTGAAGCTTCACTGTGAAGTTGAGAGAACTGCTATGTAGAAACCTAATTTGAGGAATATTCAATCACATGACAAAGTAGCCCTAAAATACATATTCAAATTCTCACTTTCATGTTTTGGGTTTTTTTAGAAGCAATCTTGGCGTTTCCTATTATTATAAATCCTAATATCAGTGCAAGGCATTTTGAACAAGGTCTTAATTCAAAGGAGGCAGGGTAGGAAATTTTTAACTTCACTTTAACTTCTTTTAACATTCATTTTTACTTCTCTTTCTGTATCACAGAGGAGACTGACGAGGTATCTTCACAGGCACACAAGAAGTCTTGAAAACAAGATTTTCAGGAATACTTAGCTGAGGGCTAATACCATTCCCACTCAAATCGGGCAAAGGTAAATATTTACAACTTGACTGAGATACACCAAGTATCTGTCAGACATGATACAAAACATGATATTGTAAATTGCACCCCCAAGCTGCCCTGATCATGGCATTCATCCATAAAGTGAGTTTGTGCATGATAGGACTAAGTGGTAAATTGTATCCTAGTGGGGACTTCTCGTCAGAAAAAAATTTAAAGCAAAGCTCAGAACTAAACAACTCAGTACTTTACTACAACTTTTTTATTCTGTTCCACTTGTTGCACCTTAGGCTTTTGTTATATTCTTCCTAATTGGGTGTCTGCTCCCCACTTTGAAATGTCAGCGTTCTTCAGAATTTGAGCTACTGCTGTGTATTGCATTTTTTAACTGGTAAACTCTAATCCCTAACTTCCCCTGCAGCCTTGCCAAGACAGTTCAGTTTAAATTAGCAAGGAAAAGCATGAACTGCACTAATTCTCTTTCTGCTTGTACTAACTCCAACAACAAATGTATTTCAGTGGGTTCTATTTTCAGACTATCTTTTTTTTTTCTAGTACTAGGACATTCAGATCAACTTATCTAAGAAGGTTTAAAGGGAATTGAGGAGAAAGAACTGATTTACTTTTTCTTTAAGTGTGCTCTCACCTGAAATAACACAAACTTAGAGTTTGGCTAACACTGTAGTACTTGTATGGGTCCCTTGTCAGGGCTTTGTCATACAGACCAGAGTGGATTTTGTGACTGATCCACATCAAAGTAAAGCTGCCTCAGGGCAAGTGGGAAGCTGATGACTCATCAGCACCAACAGCCCTCATGTTCTGACTCGTTAACTGCTGCAACAGGGCCACAGCTCATTCGGGGCTGGAGCGCATCCAGCTATCCGCTTCCGCTACACCACCATTGCTAAACATTGGGAAATCTGTTTACATCTCCACAAGCAGAGCCAAATCATTGCCCAACTTTTTCTCTCTGTCCCTCTGTTCCTTGTAAACAAAGAAGGGACAAAAAAGAAACTTCTCTCAAGTAAGAGCCTGCTCACAGTGCTTTGATACCACATGATGTGACACGTATACTTTTATACAGAGGGAAAGTTTTTTAAATTTAAGAAAACTACCTTGGAGACACAACATCCCAGTCTATTGTGGGAGCTTGCTCATGGTACTGCAGTGCAGTTTCTGGTAAAACTCCAGCCGCAGCCAAGCTACGCAGTATTTCAGTAACCATTGTCATGAAGGGTGTAACAGCAACAGAGAAATTGTGTATCAGCTTTCAGTGCCTGAGAAACTTACTTTAAAACAGGCTGGTAAAAACCAATCTACTGACACAAACCAGAGATGCTCTCAGTAACCACAGGAGCAGTTTCTCCCTTCCTGGCCTGCCAGTGGCCTTGGCCATACTCTGAAGTAGGGCTCCCTCTCACAAGGAAGGGCAGGTTTTCTCCATGTGAGCTGAAGCGAGTAATGTTGGCTCTCTCTGATCCTGATGAAAGCAATCACAAATCAGCTGGCCCAGGATTCTTGAGATGCCATGACCCACCACAACCCACATGAGCAGTCCACTTTCATCATCACCACCAGCTCAGCACAGCTCCAGCACAGCCTGAAAACAACTTGTGGAAATAACGTGGAAAAATTCACATTCATTTCCATTAATGCCTTCATCTCTGTAGGGGCCTAACTCACAAGGGTGCTAAGCATTCAGCCTCTCAAAATATAAAAGATTCAGTGGAGTTTAAAGTTACCACTTGTTTTGCAGTATACTGGATGAGGCCAAGTTCTGCAGTTCTGCACCTTGCTCATTCCCATGTTCTGCAACTTTCTCAGTTCAGTTGGTGCAACTGGTGTAGGCCACAGACAGCAACTCAAACCAGCAAAGTGATCCAGATTAAAATCAGACCTAAACAAAATAATTATTAATATATTGGATCAATTTAGCACATCTTAAGGGTTGGTACAAAAGTTGGAGTGGTTGGTCAAGGCACGAACTTTTCACACACTTCCTCATGGACTGTCATGCTGGGCTCAATAAAATGCCACACTTTCCATAGATGAGGCTTTAGCAGAGACCTGTCTGCTGCTCCCCCCAAGAGCCTCTCTGACAAGAGCACCCACTGTCCCTCGGCATTCACCCCTGCACGCCCAAGGCAGTGTGCTGCCTCCCTCCTTCAGTGGCACTACGGTTTTGCAGGGCTGTACTACAATCCAGATTCACAAAATTAAGTGGGTAAAAAAGAATCCTGAATAAGGGGTAACTGTAGGCTCAAGCAGTTGCATTTGCTTACCTTTAAACAGGCAAAGTCCTCTCACCTATTTTCCAGCAACTGTCTTTTATCATCTAATCAGATGACTTACAGCAGAGATGAAAGGAACCTGTGCTATTGCTATTACTGATGCCATTTCCTTTTCAAGCCAGGGCCTGTTCAGGATATAGTGTTACTTGGATCTTTAGGCACTTGTTCCCTGACCAGAAGGATCTTAGAGAACTAACCTCATAACATAACAGGTAATTGCTGAGTAGAAGCGTATTTCCATGTGTTTCTGAAGACACATGAACCCATTTCTGGTGTCACCACCACAATTTTGGGTTTTTCCATAATGAGATGGCCTACACTGCACCAGGCTTGCTGGCATCAGATGGGACTCATCGTTCTGAAGGGGGGAAGATGGTCTTTGCTCACAAGGGGACAGAGCTCATTGACACAGCCTTAAACTACATTTGAAGAGGCAGGGGGGCAGCATTAGGATTGCCCATAACAAGCTGTAGGATGACATGCCAAGCTTATAGGGACGGGGTGCCAGCAAGGGCCCACCGCCTGTTGCTTAAAGTCTTACAGAGATGAGCCAGGGCCTTCTGAGGTCATAGGAGCCAAGAGGGAAACAACACTGAAACACTCCAAAGAAGTTAAGAGGTGTTCCACTAAGAAGGTGAGACGACCAACAGCCCAGCTGAAGTGCCTCTAGACCAATGCACACAGCAAGGGCAACAAAGAGAAGGGCTAGAAGCCACTTTACTGATAGAAAGCTACAACCTAGTTGCCATTACTGAAACCTGGTGGGATGAATTCCATGACTGGAGTGCAGCTGTCAATGCCTACAGGTTGTTCTGAAGGGACAGGCAAGGAAGGAGGGTTGGAGGCATTGCCCTCTATGTCAAGAAATGGAGAGAGTGTGAAGACCTGCCTCTGAAAACAGCCACAAGCAGGGTGAAAGCCTCAGGGTAAGAATTAGAGACCAAGGCAACAAATGGAACTTTCTGGATGTTGTCTACTACAGGCCACCTGATCAAATGGAACCCATTGATGAAACCTTCTTACACCAACTAGGAGACACATCATGTTCATAGGCATTTCCCATCCCTAGAAACATTCAAGGTCAGATAGGACGGGGCTTTGAGCAACCCGATCTAGGTGAAGATGGTCCTGCTAATTGCAGGACTAGATGACCTTTGAAGGTTCCTTTCAATCCAAACTATTCTAAGTATCTAAGAGTGAACTCTTTCCAATTATTTTCTAAATTAAATTTATTTTAAAACTTCAGTCTAATTCAAATATTCAACAACTACTGGTCTGGGAAAAGTTTCATATAGTACATTCACATTTTTTTTAAAAAGTATCAAGAGCAAATCAAGACTTTCAATCTGCATGTACCAACTGAGAAATAATATGTGTTATCATACTCATTATTACAGTGTTACCTACTAACTGTATCTTCGTTTGCACTGAACAATAAATGCCAACAGTTTACTGTACTCATCAACCCTGGGACATTCTTGTCAATGGCCTGAGGGGAAACAGTAAACCACCGCTGAGACAGTTCCTCATTTCCTCTCCTACAGGAGAGTATTCAAATAGAGTAGCTTCCTTTCATCCTTCCCAGTATCTTTTATACAACAGTATCTTTCACCACATTAGTCCCCTGCAAACAGTTCATTGGTTTTCTGTTACTACAGGTTCAGTGCAAAATGACTCCTCATTTTAGAGCTGTCAATGCACTTGACCCAGCCAATTTCACAGCACTTTATCATTTAATTCCCTTCCCCGTGTCTTTGCTTATCTAGCCTGCTCTTGCTCTCTAACAATTTGTCTCAAGCAGAAAAGGCTCTAACTTCTGAGGGGTTTTCTTGCAACACTTAACATTCAAAAAATCATCTTAAATGTCCTTGCCTTCTGGGTTCCCTCAAAATTCTTAAAGATTCTTAAACATTTTCTCCTTTGCTCTACTTTTAAAGTTCTTTCATACTCTAGGCCCTTTCACTTTGATTTCACAACTGCACAAAACCAGCTTTAGCTGGCATTTAGTACGGACTGTTTTAAAGATCCTATCTACTAAAGGCAAACAGCTAAACAGATGTAGGAGTTCGGTGAGCTGTGCTGCAGATTGGAACAAAAGGGAATAGCTTTACTAGGAAGCAGAAATTAATAAAAAAATCTAAGCTTCTTGGTAAATTTCTTCAGAAAGGTTGAAAAAAGGCAGTGAGCATCTTTCATTCTCAGTGGTCAGGAAAAAGGTCCTTTATTCTTAGACTATGAACTCTGGCTAGCTTTTCACAGTCTTTGTTATATTTCAGCAAGTTGGGGAACAGTTGTTTCAGGTTGTAAACAGGTGAGTTTGGAAGAGTCTGGTTTGGTTTTCACTTAACTGTTAGAGACATCAGATACATAAATATGGTTCCAGCTCCAGAACAGTGTTGACATAAAAGCTGTTGACAAGACAATTTCTTTCTACTGCCTGAATTTTACTTATCATTGAATATTTCAAAAAAATGCTTCTTCCAGGCTTCATGCAGTATAAATTTTATAGCCCTTTTTCTAAATCCACCATTGTTAAAGATATTGTAAAAACTATTTTTCTACCTGCAGTTCACATCAAGTGAAATTTATTCTAAGCCTTGCCATCTGCAGTTATATAGCATTAAAAAAGAAAGTGTAAAGGTACCAAAATTAAGTCACTTATTTTTCCACAGTAATATAGATGGAAACAACCTTTTGAAAAGCCAATCTATCCATTCTACAGGTAAACTACATGTTACTTCAAGATTTTCAAATCCTGAAAGAACTCAACTGGAATATATAGTCATGATTTTTTGAGATGTATTTCTTGACAACTGCTTCACTAACCACACAATCTTGTTCATTTGTAAATGTCTAGTATCATCAACTTCTTAAAAATCTTAGCTCTATTATTCCATTTTAAGTATATCTTTATGTCAAGGAGTCATAGGTGAGAAAAACTTAAGATATGAACTGAATAAAAATGATTTTTAGCTTTGGAAACAACCTATGTGCATGTGTCCAATTCCCAAACAAGTTAATGGAATTTGTGTTTATCTACAGACAATACACTAGCATATTGTGCAAAGAAAACCAAAATAAGGGCCATGAAGTTCCGTCACTACAGTGGATATTAAAAGAGAACTTGGAATTCTTTCTTTCTAAGAACACACCATTGAACACTCTGAATTATTAACAAAATACTAAGGGGTTAATTAATTCTCAACTTGAATTAGCTTGTTTAAAAAGATGAACCTTTAGTATTGGATATATTTTAATGTATGTATGCAAATATTTTATATTTCCTTGCAGATATTCTGTCTTCTCCATGGCAACTAAATGCACAAAAGAAGGGCAGGACGTGGGTCAATAACTGCATGAGAACACACTGTTCTGTCTGTAGTGCACAGTCAGATTCTTTTTCCTTTGCAAAAATTCTTTTCCACTTCTCACACCGCAGACTGGAAAATTTCAAGAACCAAGTTCTGCCTCTCATCACAACATGAAAAGGCTTTACAGAAACTACAGCACCACATCTTAACATCATGCACCCACCCATATGCCTGATAACTCATTAAGACTAAAACAGTCCCCACAACATGGAGCTATCTTCCAAACACGCAAGAGGCGGTCACTTCTCTTAAAAACATAAAGCTTGAAGATCATGCAATTTCATTAGGATAGCCCATTTTTTATGGCTTGTCACTTGTTCACAGCTCTGCTAAACGTAAACATAAATGGAAATGGGACTGAGTTAAATGATGATCTGAATCACATCTTATTAAAAACAATGAGCTTCACTCATTCAGCTTCATGTGCCCCCAGAGAACATGTTTGCAGAAAAAAAGTCCTTATTGATATAGACAGTTTACATGCCAGACTGTGCAGACAAAGCATCAATGCTATTAAGTTTGCAGTTGTCTTAGTCTTTTCTTTTAGCTTATGTTTACATTACACACACAAAAAGGAATGTGAAAAGTTCAATACAATGAACCAAAATAACAGTGTCAGCTTCTTTTGGTCCTCTCATGGTTGTGCACTGTGATACTACTGTTAATTGCATAAACAGACACAATGCTATTAAGATTTGTTGTTTGGTTGGTTGTTTTTTTTAATCTAAGATGCAGTTTCATCCTGTATTTAGCACAAAATTCTCAATCTCCATTCTAGTGACAGACAACGAGATTAGAAGATACTTTGAAAGGTAAAGATTAAATCTCCACACTGCAACTTCAGAGACTACCATTCCGTTTTGCAAGGCTGTCCCCATTTTACAGATCAGGGTGCAATGTATTTAGAAGTACCCAGTAATTTCAGGGAGAAGTCTGAGACATCTATGCCCTGACCTTACAAAATTGGATACAAAAGTGATCCCTAACCACAGAATCCAGCAATTTCAGCTACCACTGTGAGTGTCTGGCATATTTAGAAATCATAGGGAGGTTAGAGTAGGTCAGGGAGTTCTTTCTCCCAAACACATACACACTTTCATTCAGTTAAAGAAGAAGATTAAAAAAAAAAAATAAAAAATCATACAGCAGGCACTAAAGCAGATAACCAGAAGATTAACGAGTAGAGCCTTTCTTTGGGCTACCATATGAAGACACAGTAAATCACAAAAATAGTTTTAGGCAAAACCAGCATTTCCCACAGTATTATCCTACTCTTGTAGCTTTATCACCTGCAACAACCGCATCAAAAATGAACACTACCTGCAGAACAAGTATTTCTCTATTAGCCTGACATTTCCCAACATCATAAAAAGAAAATTTGATAGGTCTGGTTCTCTTCCAGGTACTCAAAGAAGAATGCTATTACCTTCTCTCTCTCACACACAAGCGGAATATACATTTATTTTTAGATGTATCTTCTCTAAGAATATACTTGATAAATAATGAGTTCTTGTACAAAACCATAGTGATGGTATTACACAAGAATCTAGACAGGATGAGTTAGATTACTGGTATACATATGGTTGGCTAAGTACAGACACAGAGGATTTGTCTGGCACTGGCCCGTGTCCAGGGCCCGCTGCAGGAATATAGCACAGAGCACCAGTAAACCTTACAAACGGCTAAGATGATCCTTTTATGGGACAACACTTTGAAGGAGGAAAACAAGACAGTTGTAGAGTGCTCCCTGTTATTTAGCACAGCTGACTTCACTAACAGTGATGCTTCTTGAGGTCTCCAAGCCTCTTGGGCAGACCATAGGACGCTTAGGCTGCTGCAAATAAAACAAAAAACAATTTAAAGTTTGTTCTGT
>VZRU01017849.1:201296-218471 GCA_013398155.1 Pedionomus torquatus | reverse complement strand
GGGGGGGGATAAATAAAGAAAACAAAACAAAACAGACTTTTCTCTGTCAATGTGAAATTAATATTATATATAACAGCTTCTGCTGGGAACCCCTCGACTTCAGAAACATTCTGCAGGTCACAGTTACAGAGCTTGGCTTTAAAAGACCCCGCTGAAAAATAAAATGCTGTCTTGTGCCTGCAATTTACAAAACAACATTTAATTATGGGTGACAAAATTATCTCAAATTAGGAATTTGTTGCCTTACTGTGCCCACAGAGAGCCTGATCATTAATTCCTTTTTTATTTTGCTGGAGCCATATTTGGAACCTCAAAGCTGGAAGAAAACTACAGATCCAATCACTGTTTCACAGGCAATCTCTCATAATTAGAAAAAGAACTGACCAGATGAGGGAAGTTTACAAGGCTATCCATAGGACTGGCACAGCTCACCAAAGAGCACCACAGAAACTCCAAGGAGGAGACAGCATTTACAAGTTCAGTAGTGTGCAGTAAGGTATGAAAACATATGAAAGGAAATGAAGTAAAGCACCTAGATGTTTATTAACCGAATTTTTCATCCCATGTAGTAAGTGAATCAACAAGCCAGAGAAATAATAAGCAAGAGCATCACTAAAGACAGCTTTAGCTGTCAAAATAAAGGTTGCACAGGGAAATAAAAGATGGATATAATAAAGCAGCAGAAAGTTTAATAGAAAGTAAAAATCAATTAATGGACCTGCTTATCGTAAACATCAATGTTGGGGAGAGTGTCAACAAGACAAGTTGAGAAGTCATAATTGTTTGGGCACTAAATTGCTTGCAAGCTATACATAAGTTCCATGTCCCCCTGATCTTCTCTCACATAGAATGCATCCCTGGCTTCTGTTTATCAGAGAAAGGCACTAGGGGAGGAGCTGGGTAAAACTCCTGCAACAAAGCGCTTTCCCCACCACAGCAAGAGCCGGAGAGTACCCTCCAGCAGTTATGGAAATTGTCATGGTTTAACTCTAGCCAGTAACGAGAATCACACAGCCACTCGTTCATCACTCCCTTAATTCCCCACCAAGAACAGTATGGGGAGGCGAGAGGGGAAAAGGAGGAGAAAGGGAGAAAAAAATCCCAAAACTGGTAGGTTGAGATAAAGACAGTTTAATAGAAACAATTGCAGAAAGGGAAAAATAACAATAATGACACAAGTCATGCTCACTACACTGTACCAAGTAGAGACACTGGATTCCCACCCTTGGCTAACCCTTATTTATACTCAGAGGTATGGTACTCCTATGGTATGGAATATTCCATTGGCCATTCCATCGTCCTCTCTAGGCTGCCATGAAAAGCTGAAAAAAGTCCTTGAAAATTGTAAACATCACTTAACAACTAAAAACAATATGTATTATCAACATTCCTTTCACAGCAATCACCAGGAAAAAAATTAACTATTTCCCAGCTGAAACCAGGACAGTCGTCAATTAATTTTCCCTTATATTATTAGGCTTGCTTTTGTCTGCATGTGAACAGCTACATAAACAATTTCTGATGAATACTTACACTTCTCTTTCACCTTTCTACAAAGCAACAACCCATCCAGATAGGGTTCAGCTGTTTTCTCTCAGGTACCAAATATTGTGGACTTTAATCCAACACTGATTTCAGTCAATCTTTTGCTTAGTGAGAGCCAAATCCACCAACTCTTATTAAACCATTAAGCAAACACTTAATGTTTTATTAAAGATATAATCTAGGCTTAGCTATTCTACTGAACTCCCCAATCTTATTTAAACTGAAGTAAACGACAAAACATCCAATGACTTCAGGGCAAGTAAGAAGTGGTCACTTCTTTACCTTAGGAAGATAAAGCAGAGCATACCCAAGATAGGTACAAACATTACTTCTCCAGTAGAAGAAAGCACCTTCTCAAGCAATAGGGCACTTTGACCTGCAGTTCTTCGATGCACTGCAATTCTCAATAGCTAAAGAAACACAAGAGTGCATTGCTGAATTATACAGCCTTTAAAAAACAGCTGTTATATCAGCTTTCAATAAAAGAGATTTCCTAAGTCTTCAGCAACAGTTCTTTCCCTAAAGAAAAGCTACCAGTTAATAGTATTGTGACTGCTAACAATAAGATCAACAAATAAGTTAAAAAAAAAGTTAAACAAATACTGCATTCATCAGCAATCAAAAAAGTCTTCTAGGTTGCAAATTTAGTGAGCTCTTCAGAATTTTCTTCTAAAGACACACATGAGGTATTGTAAAAATAAAAAAAAAGTGTTTCAAATGAGAAAATCTCACATTCTTCCTCTTCAAGAAAAGCCTTTAAAGGCATTTGTATTCCTTTACATCACTAGCACAGCCTCTAACACTGCAAAAACTACAGAAAACCACATTGTATTTCAGCACAGACTCATTTAATGAGGCCTGAGAATCAGCCCTCCTACAAATGTTAGCTAGAAATGAGTAAATTATTCAAACACTGTAAGTAAAGAGTTAGGAGAGTAAAGATCAGAAGCAGCAAGTGTTTAAAGTGGATAGACGTCTTTGAAAAGGGATCTTCTTTCACTTTCTCCCATTTAAGGCATTTAAAATAAAATATTTTCTCAGATAAACCAGTAACATAGAAAAACAAATTAATTGTATCTTAGCAGTTTAATTTTTTACTAACTTCAAGAAAAATATTCTGAAGACTTTTAGCAATAGTGAGCAAAAAGAACCTGGGCTCCAAGTGCATATGATCATGACAGAAGGGATGTCATTTATCAACTCTGGATTTAAATAATAAATAATTAGCCCTGATATCTGAGGTTTGACCTCACACAGAAAAGAAAGAAGAAACCAGCTATGTGAACTGAAGAACAAGTTTGTACGCCTTGCTTCTGTTTAGTGATCATCATGTTGCTTGAGATTATTTTAAGCAGATAAGCATTAACTGTAAGTAGAATTACTTAATAATGCTAGCAGATTAAGGACTAAACCACAATCTAGTTATTACAATTACAAATGCCATGTCAATAAAAAAGCTACTACTTTGTCTCACCAAAATGACATGTGCTACAAAGACATCAATTGGTCAAAGGTGACTCTCAAAATTACAAAGTAAAACTAATGGATCATATCCACCAATTTCAGTGACAGTTCAATAAAGACCTTGTAAGTCTGTTATAACGACGTGTTATATTCCACTCACCCAGCACTTTCCAGTTAAATACTTCTGGGACTCAGACAAATTCAACCAGCTCCAGAACCCAGTTAGTATTAAAATTTCCTGGCTTACCAAGAACTAAATATGGAAATAAAGACCAAATGATGCACTTGATTATCACACAATGATGGACTGGAATGGAACACTGATCAGGTAGCTCTCAGTCCTGTTTCAACCACGGGCAACCAATATGCTAAAATATATTAGAAACTGTTTCACATTGGACTAATAATTCATTACAAAATACATTAAAAACCAGCTTTATCATCAACTTCTTATGCTTATTTAAACTGTTTGCTATTAATCCTTGTTACAACTCACTTTTTAAAATAAAAGTCCAAACATGAGTTAAAGACAAAACTCATTGTATCAAATTGTGAAAAACAGTACTTCTATTGCCTATTTTGTGCATGCAGCTTGCATTAAAACACAAAGGCACTTTTTTCATACAAGCCCTTCCCTGGAATAGAATTCAGATGTATGATCTTCCTTTCAAAGCAACTCACCATACAATTTAACAAACCTACACATGATTTGCATTGTGTGTCACTACTGTAATATTAATGAAAGCAAAACTTTGCCATGTAGAACCCAAATTGTCTTAGAATTAAACCAAATCAGTACGCTTTTTATCTTTCTTTTGAAATACCTGTATTTGAATGCTTCACACTGAGGTTATCTTACTAGGATTTTAAGTTGAAATAAAATAAATGTTTTTAAAAATGCAAATTCACAGTATAAGGGAAGAGCTTACAGGATTTATATACGTCTAGCATAGATGATCTGGCAGGTCAAGACTCTTGCATATCCCCTCTGGAATTACACTATCAACGGAATACTCACTCAAATGACTCAAAAGAATGCGTCGTTAGTAAATTGCAATCTCTCACCAATTAACTTTTTTCTGTTTTTCTTTTTTTTCTTTCTTTTTAAAGCTGTGGCTTTTGTAAAATTTTGTGTATCAATTAAAATTCTACAGACTGGAAGAGTTTTGCCTCAAAGACCCTAAGGTAGAACACCAAAAGCAGTCTTTGCAACTTTGCTCTTTTGTAAAACAGCTGGATGTTGACCAACTAGAAAACACTTCCCTTCCACATGGATCTAAAACACTATCTCAAAAGGCAAGCTTCAACACTGACATGCACAAGAAAGTCAGGACAAATGCTGTACCTTTATCAGGTAGAAATTTGCAGAGATTCCTCTTGGGGCCATATGGAAAGAGTGTATTTTAGTTTAGACTTATTTTTCTTCCCTACTGTTCCTAGCACAGTCATCAAGAAAAAAAAAAAAAAAAAAAAAAAAACACACCGCATCAAAATAGTGAAATTTAATTATAATGAGAAATTGTGTCTTCTGCAATCCAAAATCTAAAAGCAATCTCAGAGTCTGGGATCAAGATGGCCGAGTGAGTTGAACTGGTACCAGTCAAGCAGGTTGTTGGCAGTTACAAACTGTCAAATATATTTGAATTGTTTTCTGCAATCAATCTGCAAACACTGTGAACCAAGTGGCACAGCTCCTCATTTGGATATAAATTACAGTTTTCTCCCTGCATTAGCCCAAAAGCAGAGACTTCAGATACACAGGGTCAGATTAATTTCTGATAGTTCTGCACTTTGCAAGCACTCTTTAAATACAATCAAGATAATCTTTCCACAGATTATTTTATTTATCTGCAGAAGCGAAAACCAAACTTTGCGTATTTTCAATATGGTTATTTTATTACAGTTTTTAGGGAGTTCCTCTCATATCTATCAAAGGCTGAAAGCATGAGAATTATTTAACTTGACTTTTCTTTCCTTTAGGAAAGAAATTTTTTATAACTTGACTTTTCTTTTCCTTTGGATGTGTTTCTGTTACATTTCTAAGCTTCCTTCCACTGTCACGGGTAGTAAAACATGCAGGCCTAATCCATAAGTTTTAACAATGCTTATGTTTTGGGAATGATTTTTTACCAACATACACTTCAACAGTAAAGACTACTGCCCCCAGGGAAAAAGAGCAGTAACAAAGGTACCAGAGTGGAGGACCAGGTTATGCACAGCAAATTAAGTACAAGACTAGTACCAGTGATACACCAAAGTACCAACACCTCATCATTTGGTTATTGCTTGGGATTGCATACACTTAGAACCAACATCCTACTACAGTGGTTACTGTGGTATGTGATTTCTAATATTCCACTTCCCTTTCAGCATGCAGTCACCCTGCTTTTTAGAAGTGCAAAATGTCTGCGGTTATTTCCAGCACACAGGAAGGCCAGAATAATAGATCTGTATGCAGATGTGGGAAGAATTTGCCTTTAGGATTAATCATATCCACAGCAAAAAGAGCCATGCCTATTACCATTATTATTAATATGCAGCTTTTTTTCAGTCTACTAAAATTAACAGGAATGTTTTATCCATTAATCATGTAATTCCATTTCAAAAAAAAATCTCAAACTCATAAAGGCCGGAAAGAACTTTCAACTCAAATTTCCCCATTTGGTGTTTTTCTGCTGCTTTGAAAAGCACTTTGTTATAGTCAGCATCATTAACAACCGCAGCGTGGCACTAGTACTGAATACTCGCAAAGGTGCACAGACTGGATCTATTCAAAATATATGCTGCTCTGCTGAAGCTGCTTTAATTTGAGGTTTTCATATGTGTAGTTGTTTTTTTGGGGGGGTGTTTTTTTTAACAAGCTCATCTTATCTAGTTCTTCACATGAGGTCCAGATAATAAGAGGAGAACAGTATAACTGTAATATCCCCTCAGTATGTAAAAGATAGTTACTTCCAATTTGCTTTATACATTCACAAATTAAATTGAAAGTAATAGTATGCATTTTTGTCTGCCTGTCTTCTTTACAGCTTCCTGTTTTGTTCTAAAAAGAAAATAAAAAATGGATCAGACATTTGTTTCTCCAAGATAAAAAAAGGCTACTGAAAATATTGTTCTAGTACAGGCCATCCCGACAGAAAAAGGAAATGTTCATGAGACAATATCCTCAGCAAAAGGTGTGCTTTTAGAAAAGCAAACCAGACATAACCCCAAAACTACTCAAATAAATGCAAACCTATGTCTGTATCTACAGGAAAAGTGGCACAAAATGGAAACCAACAGTGCTCCTGTGCCTTGCCTGCATACACATTTGTTTTAGATGCAAGCTAACTCATGCTTCTCTTTCCCCTTTCAACGTACTAGTCTCTTCTACAAGAATGACCTGTGCTAATTGCTAAAAAACAGCATGTCAAAACCTCAAAATTTATTGGATGTTTTGAGAAGTATTTGACTATAAATATACTGCACCAAATATTGGAATCAATTACAATGCCTAAATTTTGGCAATGATTTGACAAGAAAATCAACACACAACTCTCCATGTGATAATCTAGTGGCTCTCTTAAATCTGAAGCATTTTTTAAAAAGCAGCCCATCAAACGTGAATAGAATTACTCCTTTTGTCTAGTACAACCCCAGATCATACAAGAGTTGCTTTCCAGAGTGTGTAGCACTGAAGCCACTTCACATACTGTTCACACACTTCCACACTGCAAGACAGAACGGTGACCTGCCACAGCATCAAGCTTCATCCAAATGTCTGGCATCGTGGCAAATCTGCTCCTGTCAAACAATTCACAAGAGATGATAGATCTAGTTGTTGTCATAATTAAACAGAATTTAAGGAATCAACGTTAGATGATCCCTCTCTACTCAAATAAAGCCCACCACAGAAAGAAAATAAACATAATAATGTGAATAATTCAATCACTGCAGGCGACTGCTTATAATAATGTTTCTCCATAGACCTGGGTGGGTATTGGCACGGTTAATGCAAAAGCTATCCTCTTATTTACAGTTAATGGACTTTCACAAAGTTATTTGTGAAATTACTGTACACTGAATTACAGTAGACAGATACAGAAGCCTACAAATTTACATTCCTACTGTAATATCCTTGTTACACACAATAACACTCTGCATACTGTAAAAAGGCAGGATATAAAAATAAGATTTCTGCCTATCACAGAAGTTTCTGCAACAATTTTAACAGGAAGAACATGATAAAAAAAAATTTTAGAGAAAGGCAAAGTAGATTATATGAAGGAGTTGTCTCTAACTACACAATCTTTGTCCCAACAATTGGGTACAGAGGCTTTGTAAAAGGCTGTCAGAATAAGTTTGAAACTGAACTTCTCATACTCTTAATCTATTTCTGGAGGAACCATAGAACAAAACACTTTAAAATTCAAGAAATCTAAACAAAACATAATCAAAGTACAAGTCATTAAATCAGTGGTTTCAGAAGTTTTCATAAAGACACATCTATTTTTTTTAATTGGAATTGTGTCCCTCTTTTTTTCTTTTAATATGATTCAGCATTTTTCTACTTTCAAGTTTGGCAGAATTTAAAAAAGAGTGCCTTTTTAATCCTGGAATGTCACCAATCTACAATCAAGATCTTTCCTACCTATGACAAGTTATCTTTTACAAAATAGATAGCTTTATGCTCAATATTTAAGAGAAATTAGGTTTTGCCTAATTTGATCAAATTTGCCAGTTGATCAACCATTTAATGTTCCACTTTCAATAAGTTGTAAATAGTCTCACTAGAAATCTCTTTTACTTTAGTTATTCAATTTTACATTGTCTACTTTCTCACAGTGGCATTGATTCTCCACTGCCATAAAGTCTTCAAGATGCCAAATATAAAACACGAATAAGGAAGCACAACTCTCCGCCACCTTTAAGAAAGGATCATTTTGTCTAAAATTATAATTTACCCCTTGAGTGATATCAGGGCTGAGACACAATGACGGTAGCACCTCAGAGAATATCATCCCATGACTGGAAGAGTCTTCATTAAAGGAAATGCTGTCAAAAAATTATATCGGGTGTATCTTCTGCAGTACTACTCAGTGATGGTAAGACTCACCGGCATCACTATACTCCTCCTGCTAGCAGGGCTGCCAAGTCATTTAAAGGAGTTGCAGATTGCAAATACACACATTTATTCAACATGAAATTCTGCCCCACAATTTTCACATTAACTTCACATCACATCAAATCCTCATTTTTGACATGTCCCTGTGCAATTAAGCCATATACATTTCCCCAAGAATACTTCTTCCTAGCCTCTCAAGTCAAATGCAGTTACATTTGTGCTTAAATATATACAGTAGCACGAGTAAAATGACATGAGCAGGAAAATATAGTGTCAAAACCAAATGTGAAATAAAAAAACCTTTTGTGAAAAACTCCCACACTAAATTCTGCTTTGTAAGCTCAAAAATGTTGACCTTTTACTACATTCCCGACAAAGCTGTATAGCGATGACCACACAGAGCAGGCTGTACTCATTTACTGATGCAAGGACCGCTTTGTTTGAGCCCCCAGATATCTAACCTAGGTGACTAATGGCACTGGCAAGAGCCTGCAAAGAAGTGTATCCACACAATGTCACTTCCTACATGGCTCATAAAAGAAATCAGACAGAAAGGATGTTAAGATGATAAAAGCTATTTTTGTCCAAACTGTCCAATTAAGCACACAATCCAAAGCCTTTCTCAATTGATAACTACTTTTATTCCTAAAGCTTTTGAAAATACTGTATTCTGAGAAAATTCTGAGAACAACATTCACATTTGCACCTCAATGTGTACAAAACGCCATTAGGGAAACAAACGACACAAAACAGCTTGGGGTTTTTTTTCTTTTTCTTTCTTCTGCTTTGAAAAAAAGGAGACTACAAACCCACATCTCCCAAATGATTTATCAGGTAAAGAGAGAAAATGTGTCCTGTAAATCTACCAAACTCCAGCTGGGCAAGCTGCCTTCCTCTTACACCTGTGAAGTCTGCACCTACGAAAAATTGTGTTCTACCTCCAAACCTGTTACTGTACTTTGCACAAACTAGAGTTACATTTCATAAACAAGCCCAGAGGAGAATGATACCAAAGAGCAATCTGCAGCCCTCTCCAAGGATTTTGAACTCCTGCTGCTGTCAGAATGGTGAAGAATCACTAGTGACTGCCACTGTGACGTCCTGGTGGTTGAGATCTGAGCCACCCTATGGAAACACAACTTTTGGATTCACTTAGAATGGTAGCACTGCAAAAGAATGTGAGTTTACATTGTAAGAAACAACTCCACAGAGCAAAAATCTAGTGTTTATTCCTGCACACAATCTGCTTCAATACACAGAAATTCTTCATGGACAAGAACAGACACTGATCAGTTCTTAATGCATATGCCCTGCATCATCAATATCACTATAGATACTTCTGAGTTTTGTGCTAGCACTTGAATCTTTAGACCACTATTTCACATGAGCTACTAGAAAGTGGGAATACATACTCTTCAAGTTTTACGTACCAGGAACAAAGGCACAGAGATTACATGATTTCCTATGAATCACACTCTGCAGCACAACAGGAACCGCACTGCTGTTTCCTTCAACCTAGGTCCGCTTCCAAATGACTTGCACTTCTTTCTTCTCTGATGCTACTGTATTTAGGCGCTTCACAGTGAAGGTGAAGCCTAAGAAAACATGGCAATCAAGATGTTTTGAGAACTTCTTAAAAAAACCAAATAAACACAAAGCCACACAATTTAAGTCTGCTAGTGACCTTTAAGAACCTCACATAAACAGAAACCTCACCAAAGACAATTTTTGATTTCAAAAACACAATATACTTTAATACAACCTTTAAGAAATTCTTAACAGAAGACCATTATTTCATTTTATAATGCTTCTGCCATCGCTCACCAATCAGTCATTGAAAAACAGGAATGTAGAACATTTAATAAAACCACCCACAGTAGAGATACTAGAAAAATCGATCACAGGTAGAAAAAAAAAGGATTGCTTATGGTACAGGAGAAAATTCAAATGTACCATGAAAGTGTGGAATACTGTCAGAATACTGAATCCAGGAAGGATTAGGGAGAAGTAACACGCAATGAACAAAAAGGAGCATTCTGACCAAGAAAATAGTGAGAGGCCAGCAGACATTGCGTAGGGTATGGGCAGACAAACAAGTTACTGCAGGAAAAGCTGTGTCTGGACTAACAGCTCTACTTCTACCGTAACTGCCTACGCACATGCTATTAGCCATGAGGAAATGCGAGATAGCTAACTCCTCTTTCACACCTCTCCTTATGTTGTAGTAATTTGTGGTGACAGTCTAAGCAATTATTTCAGTGTTAACACTAAACATTCCGTTCAGTTCTCTAAGCAAGTCTGTATTTGTTTCTTCACTGCAGCTTCAGACACATCTGCCTTAAAAATAGTCACAGGTAGGGAATACTGTGGTACAGTGCAATGTTTCCCAAGTTTTACAGTTCTGAAGAGTTCATACAACAGTCACAGGTATCAGCATTCACACTAGGTCTGGATTTAGATTTATTCAATGTAAAAAAATGCCCAAACTAAAAAAAAAAAAAACAAAAACAAAACCACACCACAAACCTACCTTTACCCCACATCACACCCACCTCTCTAAAATGAAGGGGGAAAATATCACAAGTTTGTATGCTGAAACTCTGTTCACGTGACATTTCCTTTGGATTTAATTGCTTCCATACAATTTGTATCTGCTAGTCACGCTAGGCCTCAGAGCACTAAATACACTATTACAAAGAGGCTCTTGTCCTGTAATAACCTCATTAATCAAAGAGACGGAATTATGGGTAAAACCGATTTTCTGCTTCATCCAAACAGGAAACAAGTCAAAGCCTAACCTCCAAGTTGTCCAATATGATTTGAAGGATTGAACAGTAAAAAGCTGGGGAGGACAGACTTTACAAATTCTATGTTGTCAAACCTGTTTTAAGTTGGACACATTCATCAATTTAGGAAGCAGACGGCTCTGCACACTGTCATCTGTTCAACAACTATGGAGTAAAGCTGGCCAGGCAGACCATGTTTTTAGACATTGACAAAATGCTCACAAAAATTATAAAATGCCTATTTATTAAATGTTATACCTACTGCTCATTTCTCTTTCTTTGAGCAACCCAAACCATTAGTAAAGCCAACACCTTTTCAGATGGTTCCAGAAAAATGTTTTCATGGTAGCATTCTTAATTAACACCGCATCTATTCTATACAAACCTTTCTAAAAATTTGCTAAATTATATGCTTTTCTAATGCTTAATACATAAAGCAATAGCATTTTTAGCTCCTATCATGAGATGGCTGGATGACAGTTGTCATCCACTAATGCACATACACTCCACAACTTCGGGTGTAACACTAAGACTACAGGATTCATTTAAGACATATATGATTAAATCAATTAAATTCTCTGCATGCACATTATTCATTTATGAGCTTAGAAGTGTACATCAGTGCAATACATCAAATCTTATATCAACACAATAGTGTGTATAGCAGGATTGTCGTCGATTTCCTTAAATCATTTAGAAGTGCAGACACCTACATTTAATGCAACTTTTGTGTCTAGACAGCCCTTCAGAATTGGTTTCTTAAACATTTCCAAAAGGAAACCCTTCTTGGTAACTCTTCTAGGATGAGTGGGTAAGTGCAGTCTTGCTTGAAGCTTTCTTCGCTGACACTACAGCTATGTCAAAAACATAGCTTGTATCCTAACTCAGAAAACCCAGCAAGAGAGGAAACTAGATCACATCCTGTAAATTGAACACATCCTCAAAGCAATTTTATTCCAGATCTGCTTTTGTCCTCAGATTTTATTAGGCACCACATTTTAAGTATCATATTAACCACCACAGGTGACAGAGTTTTAGATTCTGGGAAATTAGTCCATTAATCATAAAAAGGCACCATCCTGGATCAGGAAAGGAGTAACAGTTAGCTTTCACTGGAATCTCTGTAGCCATTCCTACTACCAAATTCAGAGGGGAGAAAAAAAAAGGTAACTCATAAATCCTTGGTGTTTGTTTAAGAGGGATTTCAACATCAACATGGAAATTAGCTTGATTTTTCTATTCAACTGTGCTATATAAATTTATATCAAAAGACATTATTTCTCTATCCAGGTCAAAACGTCCTCCAGTGAATCAGTCCAATTTTAAAGTAATCTATTCCAAGTATTTATAATTGTCAATAGGAGAAATAACACTTTAATTTCCATAAAGTTAACTAAACATATGTGTAACTTATTTCTAAGCTTAACTTTATTTCTCAGTGTTTTACTCCCATAGACTCGTTTGCAATGATAAAAGCACAACGTAATTAAATTACTATAGTCAAACATTGGGTTTTTTCATGGTGAGCAGACCATTCCAGGTCTGGTCTTCTGCACTACTTCAGAGGTAGTACTGAATATGAAAGTTAATCTATTAAACCTTTCAAAACAACAAAAGAAATAAAAGTAAATAAATAAATAAATCCAGTTGGCACTTAAGAGCTATTGATACAGAATTTTCTTAGGCAGAATATGTACTCTGTTCCAATGCACTTGTGAAAGAACCATCTAAAATATAAAATTAGAAAACATCTTCAACAACAATAATAAAAACAAAAACTAGTGGAGGCCTTCAATTGCTTACATGAACTTCATTGTTTGCTCTGTCCATCTGGACATTTCTATCAAGTTACATGTTTATTTCAAACTGAATAAATCATGAGAACTTACTCATTATTTAGTGGAACATATTGATAAGAAAATGTTATAAACCAAAAAGGGCCCTAAAACCAAACAGGAAACAACGTTTCCTTCATGCAATAGTAAGAAAAGCTTTTACCTTTGTACACAGAGTATTATGAAATAATTACTGTTATAGTTTGTCAGTGTTTATTATTTAATATATTAGTCAAGTACAATAGTTAAATTAAGCTCATACAGGTGTATCTGAAATATGGTTGAGTTCTGAATTCAGTATTAAATTGAAAAACTTCTACAGCTGTGATGAGTGAAATGCAACTTCTGACTGGAGTCATAGGTATGCAACTCTAATGAAGCAGAACAGTCTATGAAGTATGTAACAGTAAGAATATAGACTAGTGTCTATGGGTTTTATTAGTATGTCCCAATAATAACTTCCAGTATCAACAGTTCTATAATAAAGCTTATTAAATACTCTTGTGTTACAGATTCTATTGTTTCTACTGTACTTTAAAAATGTGCATAGCTAATTTGGGGAGTATATTCAAATTTATATAGATAACTCTCCCTTACCAGAAATTTAGACATTATTTTATACTGAAATAAAGCAGTTATTCCTAAGCAACATATAGAGTCAGTTACTGAAATTCTTATTCTGTCCTCAGTTAAGCAAGAAGCCTATCAAGGCCTAATATTTGCAAAAAGCTAGCTAGCAAACTAAAATAACTTTGAGACATGACTTTGGAATGCCATTGTTTTTCTTGCTTGTATGTGGTACCAGAGATCATTAAATCAAAGGGATTTAACAATTTGTTTTGAATCCTAAAATTATTTTTCCTATTATTTTCCAAGAGGAGCAGTTCAGGAACAAAGTACCACACGAACAACCACTGGAGATAGGGAACAAAACAAATCCCTTAAAGTGTGGATTAAATGCTCCAAAAAAGCCACATGCTTTTGTATATGTTTCTTTCTAATACATGACAACAAAACTAGCAGAGGCTGCACGGCCTCTTGTTTTGCACCATTTTTCTACAAGGATCAGAGAAAGCTGCCTCAATGGAAGCTCCACCTTACAGGGCATCATGTCCACAAGTAATTGTGGTCCTCTCTGTGGAACTAATTGCAAAAAGTGACATACAAAGCTGTTAGTGTTTCCCACATTTTTATCAGAACTTAACAGAGTAACTGTTCTCATGCATTGTCCACCTCCTTCCCCACTTCTAGTAGTCTAACTACACTCCTGAGGTGGAAGAGTCTATTATGAATACTGTAATGCACCAATATAAATACATACAAATCTCTACAGAATTAACACAAATGGCTTTCAGGGAAAGGCTGCATTTGGAAATCATTTGAGTACTTCAACTGTCTTAATGTTACTCACTTTGCCATTTTCAGGAAAAAAAAAAAAGCATTTTCATATTATTTACATTACTTTTCTCCTGTTGTCCTGCTGACCATGCTCAGTAATATAAAGCTGCTCATGTGTTAAATCAAGTTTCTTCACCAACAGAAACAAGTAGGAAAAAATTTGAACATGTTAAGTAAATAAAATATTGAAAGTAATTAGACTTCTTTCCCCCTAAGCAGGATTTACTGGCAAATATGTCCTGGTATGGTAAATCTTCACAGTAATAAATTAAAAACCATGCTGTTATTAAGATAACAGTGGCAAAAGTTTCACAAATCTGTTGAGTGCAAACGCTCTTACTCTTTATATTCTGTTTACCTTCTGGAATGAAATCAGAGTCTGGCCAAGAAGCACTATACACACACTGAGAGAACATTAAAACCTCAGTCTTCATTTGAAATACGAGGCTGTACCACTTAAAAACAAATTGGTGGAAAGCAATACTTGAAAAATTCTTTTTACAGAATATGTGTACACAGCTCAGCATGTGGATTGATATGCAACTGATATTCCCACTTACCAACATAACAGCTACACAAGACAGTTTGCCTGGGTTTCAAGAAACACCTTTTATCAGAAATAAATAACAATTTTTTTTTCCACACATGCACACACAGAAAAATGCTTTAGATAACATTGCCATAAGTGTGTGTTCATTAGTCTGTTTTCCACCCCCCACTTCTGTGGTTTGGTATTTAATTACAGGGTGGAGTGGTCCCCAGGCTACTTATGTTTCTTCCAGTCACAGCCAGAAAATTTCTGCAGGAACTGGCATGCAGGAGCATGACTGCTTCAAGTTAGAGCTGGTTCCTGGTCAAGATGAGCTGGCTGTTCAGTGAAAGTCCCATCACTACTCATTTAATAATTCCTGCAAATACCTTTAAATACAACAAATTGCATTCTAAACTTCAAGAGATAATAAAGGCTTAAACAGGGCCTAATTTGGATATTTGCTCTTAACTTGTTTCTCAATTTTCTTTTGCTAATGACTATACACAAATCTTTATAATTAAGCTGGAAAGAAATGGCAATCTTTCTTTTGACAGGCAAGCCTTGAGTATAGGAAAGCGTGGCCTTGTATTTTGTTTGACCAAACAGGCTTTTCAAACCTGTCATCTGACCGGAACCATACCTATTACTGCCCATAGTTTTAAATGCTGCTTTCCATAAACAGTGTTAAATTTCTGCAGAAAATTCTATTTCCATCTGAAAAATACTAGATTGCTTGCAAAATGTAGTTTATATTTGATCATTTTACAGCTAAATATTACTTCCAACAGCACTGAAGTATTAAGACATACATTACGGGTCCAGAGAAAGACATCGTTCCAATTAATTTTTATAAAAATAAGAAGAGTTCTGCTGGATAAGTCAAACTGGGGAAATAAAACACTAACTCAGGTAGCAAGTTACATACACAGAGAAAATTATATTTTATATAAGAAAAGGATGTTGTTAATCAGAATATTACTGCTGATGACAGGATTTGGAAAAAAATTGAAAGACACTTGGGGGTTTTATTCATGCTTTTTTTTTTATAGTAAAGGACTTGCCTTCTTTTGGCCGAAGCAATGAGATTCCATCAGCTTGGGAAACTCTTTCTTCTGTGTCAGAAACTTGTGACAGGAAGGTGAAACCACATGAACTCATTTTAACAGTAGTCAAAAGTCAAACAGTAGACAAAGATTATGGTGTAATTTTTAGCCAGAGGTATCTGAAAACACCTGCTAGCCAAGCCCCAGCAAGAATTTATATAAAATATTTATATAAGAATGACCTGCTACTGCAGTCCTGTCAGTCAGCTGCTTATTCTCTGTCCCGTTCTATTAAGAAAAATATATGCAAATTGCAGAACAAGATCTCATTGACATAATAAACCAGATTAATAAAAAGCTCCTAAATTTGGACCGTGGTACATGTCCACCCAGTATTATAAACTACGTAAACTAACATACAGAATGTCAGAAAAAAATTAAATGTATTTTCATGCTTTGCTACTAACTCAGAGTGTGACAAGAGGCAAAAATCTAAACTCTGTGCAGAGTAATTCAAAGACCAGGCTTTTGAGTAATCCCTTGGAGATTCCAAAGCCACAAGGCAAATATATCATTATAGAATTTTGTAAATTATGCACTTATTCATTTTTTTTTAAGCAGTAAACATTCTCCATCTTTCCCTTGAGCCCTACCACACATTGTCTATTTGCCATTTATTATGGCTGAATATGCCCACACACAGCCCTGAATGTGAACTCAGGATACTGCTTTTCTGACTGAGAAGACTACAGTGAACGTGTAAACGATCTCCTGTAGCCCTGGCAGTTTCACTCCCTCAATACCCTTAGATGCTCACCACTAAGTGCTTCATTTCATTACTAAACATTTTGACATTGTGTATTTACCAGGTTAATACACCTGCCACTTAATCTGCCATCAATCTGGAGCAGAGAGTCCACCAAAATAAGGCACTCTCAGCTCACCACATATTATGATTACTACTATTTTGGGGCCTATCAAACTGCTTTGAATCGAACTCCAAATGTCATCAATAAAATGCTCTGGCCAAAATTACTGGCCAGGAGGGATAGGCAGTTATGTTATACCACACTTCTCAAAACCTGTCACTAAAATAAGGAAGCCTTCTCCCGTGCCCCTAAAGATATGGATGCTATAAATATAATGCACACCACTTGTCCTGCAGCAGCACATTCCATTAGTGAGAAGCCACCCAGGATACAACTGTGGCGGTTCCCCAGCTAGAGCCTGGAGCTGGGAGCGGGGTTATGCAGCTCCCCCCGGCCAGGGCCTGTTTTACCTCCGGCAGGTCACAGACACACCGTCCTGTTCCCACGTTCTGGAAAACTCCCAGGAACAACGGCTTATTTTTAAAAACTAAGCTTCCGAGTCTCGGACGTGTGGCCGAGCAGGAAAGAAAGAAGGAGCTGAGAGTTTGGAGGCCGGGGTGTACCCGCAGCTCTGGAGCGGCCCCCCCGCGCCTCGCTCC
>VZRU01017849.1:187776-199969 GCA_013398155.1 Pedionomus torquatus | reverse complement strand
CGGTGCTGCCGCCCCGGAGCCCCCCGCCGCCCGGGGAGCGGTGGCGGCCCCTCGGGGAGAGCGGCTGGGCCAGCCCGGCCACCGCCCGGAGCCCGCGGCACCTCCCGCTCAGCAGCGCGGGGGAAAAGCCTCGGGTTTAGTGTCGGAGGAACCTCAGGGCGCTTGCTCTCCCGGTGCGCCTGAATTTCTGTCACTGTTTGGCTTGGTCAGGAAGTTCGCGGGCGATACCGATTCTGGAAGCAAAACCATGCTTAAATTAGTTCGCAAACAAGGCACGATTTCGTGATGCTGTGACAATGGGGAGAAAAGCAAGGAAGGGTTCGTGGTGACACGGAATACAACTGTTCTGCTGCAGTTTAGGTATAGTTTAGCCCTTTGCTGACAGGTACGAAGTCAGAGCAAAGTTGCATCGTAAATCTTTCCAACTCGTTATCCACAGGTGGTACCTCAAATACAGCTGTGACACTTTGCAGATCTACCCTGACCGCCTGTTCACGGTCACTCAGTCACTTGTCCTCTAGTCTACACTAGAAGCCAGAGCTGTCATCAAAATGCATTCCTGAGGCTTTCTATAAAAGATCACTTTTTTTTTTTTTTTTCATCTTGTCTCATTTTTTGGTACACTTGGAACAACTTTTGAATGGTGATGTGACCAGAATCGGCTTCGATTTAGTAACTGCATCTATAAAGAAGAATATTGTTCGCTTTCCAACTTCAATGTTGGTTTTTACAGCAGGAAGTACACAGTGCTTTTATGATTACACACATATATGTATCACGCATTGGCTCTACAAACATACAACTTTATTTATATATATAATGCATTTCTTAATTTTATTTCTGTGTTTTGGACAGACTCCAGACTGTGCTGCTTGATAAGAACACATCCTCCTCATTAGTAATCAGAATCTACATTAGAAAAGTCTTAGGTAAGTACACTTTTTTTCTGAGCTTACTCTTACTTACGAAGCAGCATCAACTATTTTGAACTTCATTTGGCTTCTCCAGCTTAGAACTTGGATCTGACCCTTGAACAATCTTTGTCCCTTGGTCAGTGTTACTTTTAATATTGGTAATGCAGATTCTGAGATTCACAGTTTAAGCCTGTACATGAACTCCGGATTAGGATCAGCTAGCTCTAGGGGACACATCTTGCTTGTGCATTTCCTGATTTCCTTGCTTCAACAAATATTCTCTGTCATTTATTTTTCCTTACATTTCCTGTTCGTGTTTCCATTGGCGAGGCAGATCTCGTTGGTTTTGTTGCAGGCTTTTTTGGCCACATCTGTTATATTTCTGGTCAGGAAACCCAGTACTCCTGAGACTTGTTTATGCTTCCCTTCCCTAAGAATTTTCCGTGCTATCTTTTGTACCATTCTTCTGCTGCTTCCTTACTGGATCGCTTGCTAGCATTTTTATTAGCTCAGGCAGCTGTGCTAACTGCAGCACCTGCTCCAGGGTTATGCACATATTAAATTATTTTTTTTTTTCAATTTCCTTGTTTAAAACCTTTGGATATTAGATGATTGTGTATGTGTGCATGTGGTTATTGTACAGATAATGATCAGAACTTGAGTGATTTTTCAGACAGCCTTTACAAGGGCTTTTTTGCTTCCTTCAGGGCTCTGTACCCTTCAGTAAAGATACACCCATCTACCTCTTAACATTCCTTTCCAGATGACATGCCTATTCAAGGCAAGGCTCAGATAATCTCATTCATGGTGCCATCTCATCTACATTAATTAGACAACTTCTATAAAACAGCACAGCATCTCTTGAGTAAGTATATGCCCATCTATTCTAAACTTAAACAGTATTTATTACAGAAAGAACTGTTTTCTTCAGAAAGACGTGACTATTTCACTTCACTTGATACTGAATAATGTAATTAGTTATTGTACCACTTAGTGTAGACTAAAGCATCTTTCTTCACTAATCTGAAAGTGATTAAAACTGTAAGAATAAATTCTCATAGTATTATTGTTACTATTCTTTATTTTGAAAGTAGTAACTTCCTTCTTTGAACACAAAGATAGAATATGACCACTAGCATTTATAGAAAATGATTCAATATGTTTAAGTCCATGGAAGAAAACAACACCACAATGGGATTGGATTGAATGATAAAGGTGATCGCTGCTGATGATCACTGCTTTGTATCAAAGCCCTACATACATTAAAATCTTTCTGAGAATGCCTACATAGGTGAAGACGCATGCATGATGTCTATTACAGAATAAACCATTCTGGATTCCCAGAAAAATCTCATGCTTTCTGGGTAACTGAGTAACAGTTACACAGTGCAGAGCAGAAAGAGGATACAGTGTTCCTGCCTCTTGTTTGGGTATGCACTATGCAAAGAGAGTTGAAGTAGTGATTAACGACAGCTACTTGCTTTCATATACTTCACTGAAGAAGAGCCATCTATAAAAAGAAAGCTTCTGTTCCTCCAAAATAAATGGAGAACAAAGAATAAAATGGCACAGTAAACATGTTACAGGAAGTTTCACTGTGCAAAGGTATACCCGTGCATCATACATACACATTTACACTTAAAAAACCATACAGGTTGTCATGCAAATTAAGAATTTTTATTTGCACTTATGGCAATTGATCATTGCTTGACAGAGATTTTTTCTATGTTATGCTCCTGCTAATAGTTCTTCATTAATCTAATTTTCAAGGGGCTTCTGGAAAAGTATACTTCAGTAAACATACTGTGTTTTTTAACAAAGGTGTCAATGCTTAAGATTCTGGGGTTTCTCTGTGTGCATTTCACAGCTATTTGTTTTCCAGATAACTAACAGCTTTTCCAGTTTGGTTGGTACCTCAGAATGTATGCACAGCATCTCTGTAGCCAGCTCTGATGTGGTTTCTTTAATACAAAGACCTGGTGTATATTACAAAGTTTCACCAAGATAGCTACGTCAGCATACCTCCCCCACTGGCCTCTGCAAGCCAGCAAAACCTCTCATGTGGACACAGTCTGTTGGGGAAAAAAACACAACCAACCAACCAACCAAAAAAAAACCAAACCCCAAAAAACCCCACCTTCTGTCAGCTTAGTTCATGTTGTTTCATAAATTGATGTAATTTTACTGGCAAGAAAGCTCTGTGAACATCTATAGTAGATGACTACTCAGACATTCATTTCAGAAACAGCTGCACTAACCAAAAAATTGCACTAGTGTTTGTATCTCAGAAGCTCTTTCCCTTACAGCAAAGCCAGTGGAATGGGACAAACAAACACTGCTCGTCCACATCAGTACAGTCAGATTACACTTAAACAGTTTGCAACAGTGATTTGGGAAAAAAATGTAGCATCTAGTTTGTAAAGAGCTGAGGCCACGGCAGAAGTCACCGTGCTAGAGCTGCCTGTTTCATCTTTACTGAGGTTAGCGTGCCCCCTCCCAAGCAAACAGTGGAGCAGAATACACAGGCACACACCGTGATCAGTTTGTCTCGGGTAGCTTAAACTGCTGATGAAAATCAGGTTTTCTAATACAGCTGACTTTGCATAAATTAATCAGGAAACAAATTCACATTACTGGAAACGGTGGTTATGTCTAAAGGACAGAAAAACAAGCTAGTCTTTAAGACTAAGATGGATTTGGAAGATGATTTTTGGCAAAGTTCTGTGGGATAAATAAGTCCCAAAATAGTCACATAAAATAAACTGGGACCTGATCTGCTCTGGTGCTTCAGAATAAGAGCCCACAATTGCAAAAAGAAGAAAAGAAATTGCTTAACACGGTACACTCTTATTGGCAAGAGTTGTTCTGGAACAGTTATGTCAGTCTGGCTCCCTGCGCGAAGGCTGCTGACGATACCAGAATAATTACCCAGCTAACAAGACAAAAATACACAGGAGTAGCTACAGAGGAAAAAGATCTTCTGGAATAGCTCTGCAAACTTTAGCAGGAGGGTAGCGGAGAACAGCACTGAGAATCGTACTGGCAGGAAAAGCACTTTTTCTAGGCTAACTCATTTAACTTGCAGAAAGATACAGCAAGATACAGTTTCCTTTTTTTTTTTGTTAATAAAAATATGCATGTACATGGAGAGGGTTTTCTGATGTAGATTTTGCCAGAAAACAAAGCTACTAGTTTAATTATAATCAGATTTGATGTTTTGGGAGAATCTTCCAGTTTGGATTTCCTGTGTTCAATACAGAGGGTGTATGATTTGCTGAAGCTCATCAGGGCAATTCGAAACATATATTTAAACAATAAATATATAAACTATATATATATATATAAATATATATATATAAACATATATATAAACAATAATTAGAGCCTAATTATTCTGACATCCTGATGCTGCTTTTAGTGTAAAATGTGACAGTTGTCAACTAATAAGTATGTATATATATAAATAAATAAAAAGGCAGCGTCATATATTTCTTAACATCTCTTGTTGATCGTAAAAGTTACATAGCACTGTGTATTTAATCTTTTCCTCTCTCTGCAAGAGATAAGGCCTACAGGTCTTGTTCTGCCTCGTTTTGAATTGCAAGATCCTCTGTTCCCCCAGCGAGTAGAAGTAACTTTCACGATCAGTATTCCCCACTTTCATCACGTGTGTTCTGTTTGCCTGGAAAATCACCCCTGATACTAACTTTTAACCTTTGTGGGTGAATGAGCATGGATGAGAGGCAAATTATTTTAGGAAGTGTTAAAGTCGACCAGTCCAAACCAAGTCGTTTCAGATGTGGTCCTGCCATCGGGCACATAAGCGACAGCAAAAACGGCCAGGGAAGGAGGAAGAGAAGTTCTTCTTCTCTTTGTGTCCAATCATGTTTAGCTGCACAGGGAAAAGCCCCAGAGCAGGTGCTAGCATGCAGAGCACTGACAGCCTTTATTTTTTAGCTGGACAGAAACAGGTAAACATCTCCATTCATTAAAAAAAATATAAAAAATTAGAAGGTGTGACTGTAGAGCTTCTTCAAGAATGGATAAGTAAACTTTGTATGATAAATCTGACCTAAGTAGACATACACAAAATGCATATATTATTTTCAGGATATTTGTTGAGTAATTTATAAAAGAGACGCATTCACAATTTCTTGTGAATTCTTGATTGCATCTACTGCAAGACTGTGTGCTAGATTTCTTTGTGATGCAAGATTTTACAACACATCCCTAAATTAGCCACAGTTAGAAGGAAATTCCCTCAATATTCAGATCATGTGAAGCAAACAAAGTTCACTGCTCTTTTTTACAAAGTGCCACAACCTCTAATAATTACAAAATCAAGACAAATCACTGCATTTTATCTTTTCTCTGTAACAGAGTTTCTCAAAAGATCTCAAGTTAGCTTTGCTGAGGCTGGAACTCTGGGTTCTTTAAGCACCGACTACATTATTTCAGATCTGCTTGGGACAGTTCCAGTTGCTCTATCCCTCAAACTTCTTGCAGCTGTCTGCTACCTGGATGTTACCATCTGAGGGGGCTCAGTTGTCCGAAGCGAACATCCAAATGCTTGATGCAGAGTTAGCCAGCTGCAGTAGACCAGCTTCTCCAGCACTACAGGCTGAGATGTTCCTATTTCCCACTTCAGACTGTTGATAGTCAGTCAGCAAAACCCCAAACTGCAATCCCCAGCAAGGACTGAGAAGTATTTGGCAAACCTGTGAATTCTTACATCTGGAAATTATTATCTGGAAGGTACTTTTGGATGTAGAAAAGCATAAACAATGGTGATTTTAAAGGCCACCCATGTCAAATTATTAACCAAAATGTTCTGTCCTGAAATTCAGAACAAAAATGTTTACAAAAGGCTTGGTTTCAATAGTAGTGTAAACACCAACCAAGGGATTTCTCTAAAATTAGGGCTTCTGCTAAAGACAAACCTAACAGGACAGAAGTTTTTCTGTTATCTTATGATAGATCTAGGAACACAGGATGCTCGAAGGGCCTGGTAGAGAAGCTTCCTGACTTCTGCAGTTCTGATATTTTAAGTATCTGTTTGAGCACTAGAAATACCACTTTGAATGTTCATGCGCACACAAGCACACCATAGAGCAAGATAAAATTTCCATGAAGTGAAATTCAGTGTTATTCTGTATACTTAAACTTTCCTTTTGTCCAAAAAATTAATGTTTTGACAGAACAGTAGATACAAAAAAGGAAATTAGTAAGATCAGTGGAAGGTTCTTAAGTATTTAGTAGCAGGAAGAAATGTATTAAAAGTGTTTGGCAGCATATTTAGACACTATGGCTTGTATCTTAGCCTGAATATTTACATTTTTGGGACCATCAGGATTCAACTATTTTAGAGCGGTGTTCCTCTTACAAACTTCACTGATTTGACAGACAGACTGAAGGATTGCCTGTCCTTATGTATCTAGAATAAGTTGCCAAAAAGAATCTAGAAAAAAAAAAGAGTCATAAGCCAATAATCATGGTAATACCTAAAATGTGTTCTAAAATTCTGTTACACATAGTGAAAATTGCACTTTTATGCACATAAAAGCAGTCTGCTGGGTACTCCATCTTCAGTAGACTACTGGTAATATTTAAAGCCTGCCACGCTTCAAATAAACCAAAACCCAGAACCCTAAATGAAACAATACCGTTTTCTATTGATAAAATAATCTAATGGGAGAGTGAAATTTCAGATTCCAAGATACAGCTGCAGTAATCAAACTACCACAATTTGTACTTACCTTGAAAATAAAATCAGTATTTAAAAAAAAGAGATTGTGCTGTAACGTGCCTGACCCTGACCACAAAGCCAAGCACAGAGCGACAGGAGACTTCCTTTCCTTTATTTAGACAAGTAAGAAATGGTAAAGCTTTACCCATGGAGATTTTCCAGGTTATTCCTAATCTTGGACTTCCTTTCCTGCGCACTATCTATTGTTAATATTACAAAGTCACAGTATAGGAAACAGGCATTCTTGTAAGAACTGGAACTGAAACAAAATCACCATTCAACCTTCAAGCCTATACATGGCCACATTTCACAAACAGCACTAAATATAAAACAGGTCTAATACCTTTAACATTAAATTGAATATACAGCATTAAGACAACTTCTTAATTCAGTGGGGCTTCCGTTAAATGAGAACTGTAGGCCTAATCCAAAGTTCAGATACAGATTTATATACGTCTGTATCTAAACTAACTCCACAGCTGTTTAAATTAAATCAGATTTCCTCATATAATTCAAGGAACATCTAATTAGTTAGCCAATTAAAAGGTAGAAAAGTATTTAGTCTAGTACACTAAAAGCTTGCAAGAAACAGTAGCAGGGACAAGGGAAAGTACAAGAAGATAAAGCTTGTAGGAGAGTCTAAATATACTTCAGAGAAGGGGAACTGATTAAAACTTGGATCAGAAACTTAAGCAATGGATTTTACAAAATGGACAGTGTTCATACAGAGGTCATTCAAAAGGATTTTAAAAAAACCCAACAAACCACAAACAGAATGAAAAGCCTTGCTTCCTGAGTTTCCTTCATTTCACACCACCGAACAAAGTACATCGCCCCAAGTTTTAAGAACTGGATTCTTTGCTTTGCTAAGCAGTTTTACAAATTAATTAGCAGATTTAAGAAACAACGTTAAAACTGGAAGTTTTATTGTTTCCACTATCGATCATGAATTTGGTGAAACACATTCCAAGATAAGACTTGAGACTGTAAACAATTCTTACCAGAACACACACTGAGAATGATTGTATAGTGAAACTTCTTATTTCTCAAGTATAAAACCCAAACTTTCTGCCCTCTGCTGTCTAGACCAGGAAAAAATAAGCGGAGAACAAATCTGTTGAGAAGCATATAGCTGAGGGCTGTGCCCTAGCTTTGCTTTTAAGAAAACAGTTTATGCTTAAACTAGTTGGAATTTTAGTTTTTCTGTGCAGCTGGAACTTGACACTGGCAGGAAGTTCCGCAATTCAAAGACGACCATTCAGTGTCACAGTTTTTACTTTTACACTATTGTAATAAGCTTCAAAAAAGGAACATGCAAGCTTTCTAAGGATAGTTTAAAGTAGATTTTGTGACTATGGAATATCTGTTTTACTCATGATCACCGATGGAACCCCTTCCCTTCTCTTCTAGCACATGTTTCAGGACATGATACACATAAATTGCCAGCATTTATCAGTGCTGATTAGTTCTATGGCAACTAGTTTTCTTTTTTTAAAAATGTTTAAGAGACAGAAGGTTAAAATGTTCAGATTCACAGTGCAGTAGTGAAATGAGAAATGAAAGTGTTCCAGGGCTTGTATCTACAACTTGTGTTTTGCTGCCATGAGTTCTAGACTATGGCTGTAGTTCGGAGATGGAATAAAGAGAAAACACTGGTCTACTTACAGGCTGTTCTTGTATTTCACCTGAAAATGTAGGCACGTTACATGCAGAAATACTAATCAGAAATCCTAAGTAGTAATGTTTGATCATATTTAATTACCACATACTACACATGAAGAAAAAAAATCAGCACATAAGGATGGTAAACAAAGCACGTGGCTGATTCGTGCATGCGAGAAGATACTAAGTTCATTCACACCATCACCAAGCCATAGAAAACAGCTGCAGAATAAGCACCTTCATATTCTAGAAAACTGACTTCAAGTGGTACTATTATTGACGAAAGCACTTCTGCCATGCAGGTTGCATTTGAAATACTATAAAAAAAAAAATCAAAACAATAAGAAAATAATGCATTTGTGAACGTGAGAACCCAATTAATACAGAAATGGATGGTGTTGCTGTTAAAGACAGTAAATATACAGCTATTGCCAGAATCTGTAAGGTAAGGTTTTCTCTTGACTATCTGCCCTCTCCAATATATTTTAAGGGATTTACGATGCACCCTCACTAATGACAGTAAAACATTCATAAATAAAACTAAGTCACAAAAGCTACAAAATATTATTAGAACACAAATGAAAAGTGACTTTTGACATAACGTTTTTGACATAACCTTTCCATTTCCTTAAAAATGGAAAAACATCATTTGTGTTGCAATACTCCGCTAATCCTTCCTTTATAAGCACACTACCCAAACAGGGAACAAAAATGGTTGCATCACAATATGAAGAACAGATTCAGCAGAAGTTAATGCTATTCTTTAATCTGCCTCCTAGCCCATCATTTTACTTTTACAATTTTTCAGATCACCTTTACATACAGAAATAAGCAGTACACACAAACTTATATTTAGGCCACCAGGTTTTTCTACAGAAACTGCTACCTGCAGAAAGCATGAGACTGTCTAACAGGGTTTATAACTAGCTTTCTTAAAACAAAAGCGTTAGCTCGGTTGTACTTTCTTTCATTATCCCAGAAGGGTAGAAAAGCCATGCAATGCCCAGCCTCCAAGCGGACTGAATACTCTGGAGGAAAAGAGCTGTCATCCCACGTATACTCTTATACATACATGAGTCTAGGTAGAAGAAACATTCCTGTAGATTATCATTCCCACCAGCATAGGGTCTTTAAAAAAAAAAAATTCAAAACAGCTGCAAAACCAAGAAAAAAACCCTACTTCCTAAGTGTAAAAATAAATGTGCAGCCTCACATAATATTGAGACAGCTCTACTTAATGCAGGAAAGCTCTTCAAGTAGAACTATACTAATTTAGAGAAAAAGAAATTTGCAGCGTAGCATGCTGAATTTCTACATGTGCAAGTGAAGTAAAACCAGTTACCCAACCCCTATCAAGCAGGTGCAAAGTTAGAATCAGAGGATGTTCAGCCTCCGATTACTGGCTCAAGATCCTGGCACAGGAAAGCATTTCATCTGATCCAGATGTTTATTTTTCCTCAAAATGTATTTGTGAACATTGTTTTTAGTTGTTTCACAAACTGCTTACTATGCCAACAGCCTTGAATCAATATTATTTCATGTTGCGCACTATTCTCCTGCAGTGGTTGGTTTTCATTTCCCCCAGTGCTTGTTCCAGTTGCTGAATTAAGTGGAGGAGAGTAGACGGGTCGGTTTGCAACACTTGGGCAGTTTGATCTTCATTCTGATTAAGATGTAGTTTTATAGTAACAGCAGGCTTAATCTGTTGTCTCAAACTTCTGCTTGCAAGCTGAAATGGGAACAGGGACACAAACAAAGATAGTTACCAGCTTTCATATTCACAATAGGTTTGCAGAACCTGCTCGGAGGACTGTTCAAAAATCCTTTTCATCTGCATTAAAGATATACACAATCTATTATTTACTTTTATCATTAGGCAATACTAATCTCCTTTAACTAATGCTTTCAAAATATTTCTGAAAATTAGGTGTAATGTATGAATAATATGAATAAACTACATAGATGCTAACATTTTTTAAATGCCAACAGAGCTATGAGTTCAGTTTCCATAAAGGAACAGATGCTTTGCATCATTCTATATCCTGTTCATAACTAGCAATAACAAAATTATGTCAGTTTTAAATACACAAAAATCTGCTGCCTCAATTATTTTGAAATAACATAAAATAACTTTTCAGTAGTTGTTTATGATGTTAAAAGAAAGGTAAAGGAAAATACAGAACATTGAAAACAGAAGTTACCTGCACATCCAGTCTCCATTCCAGGCTGTGATAGCTGGGAAGCTTTGGTGTCAGCTCACCAAGGATGCCTCTAATCTCTTTCCTATTATCCAAGTACAGCTGCAGCAATAATTTGTTCAATTCATCTGAGAATCCCAAAACATGAATGGAATCTTGGAAGTCTATCTCAGAAATCTAGAAACAACAATTTAGGCCTTAATGCAGAACCATGTAACAATCATTATTTATTGAGAAACAAATAAAACTGCAAGCAAACATTATACATACAATAAGGTGCAGTTATTTTCTTGCAGGAATGCGAGGACAATTCTACAGGTAGGACAAAAGTCATCCCTGTTTTAAGTGATTTATATATGTTGATGTATTACTGATGATTTGCATGAGCTTCAGGAACAGTTTAAGAACATTAGTTTAAAAAAGAACATTCAGCATCCTTGCATTTAAGCCTTCGTATCAGAGAACAAAAAAGGCTTTTGAGCTTTGTCATGAGGAAGTATGTATTTCCATCAATTTGTGAACAGAATGCTAACACAGTACTGATACTCAAATTATAAATACTCTGAAATGATCTGAATTCCTTCACATTTAAGCAAGTGCCAGGTACAGCTTTAAGGCTTGCTTTCCAGTAACTCAGAGCAGCCCTAAGAAGCCAATTCTCACAGGTCAATGCCTTTGTGATGCCCTGGAGAAGCTGGTTCATCCCTGTGGAAGCAGTTAGTCATTCACAGAAAGCACCTTGCCTTCACAATGCATTCATACGATAAACACGTTCTGCCATCAACTGTATTCTGCCACAATTCGCTACAGTTTCTCTATCTTCCCTTACTTCATGGGAAGACTGACATTTCAGTCCCTTCCCCACCTGCTCTTCAGAACAACGTCTGCCCGAGTTGAATGACTTGTCTCTGCATCCCTTCTCCACATCTATATTCTACATCAACAGTAAACAGTCTTTCCTATAAAAAAGAGCAATTACCCAATTATTATTCTTTTAGTAACTGCTTACACCCACCCAAACTTGTGATGTCAGCAGCTGGAAAAGCTCTCAAACCTACCACGTCAGCCAAACATAAGGAATACTGCGCAGGGGTTAGTACAGCATGCATCCTGCACAGAACAGCAAGAACAAAATCTTCACTCAGGTTTTGCTATTTACACAAAGCCCAATCCTGAAGTACACTTCTCTATAGGGACTAAACTACTGCAGATTCTCACTATATGCTATTAAAACATTGTCAAATTTTAGCTTCAGACACTGAATACGAATTCCAGTCATCTGTGCAGATGCAGTGGTTCAGTAAGAGAAGAGCATAACAATCACCTTTTTTTAAAAAAAAAATAAAATTAAAAGAATACACGTCATCAGAATTTTGAACTAGGTTTTCCCCATTCAACAGTACTTTCAGAAACAGCAATGTTTAGGAGATGTTTCTTGAGAGTATCCCTGAATTTATTACACACAGATGTCCTTACCATGAGCTTGGAGCTTTCTGTGAGAAGATACGCTAGCCCTTCCACCCCGTGCTGGACGGTGTCAACACCAACATTAAGTTTTCCTGTAAAGAAAGCATAAAGGACCTTTTAATTCTTTATTAAGCTGCCACAGCATCAATATGCAAAACTACCATTTTATCCAAGGCGAACTCACAAAATATGCACAGAAAAGAGGG
>VZRU01017849.1:139625-178476 GCA_013398155.1 Pedionomus torquatus | reverse complement strand
TTTTTTTTTTTTTTTTTGGCTTTGATTAATGATAAATCAGCAGTTTTCAAAGAACAGTGTTTGTTAGAAAATGTGCCTCCCTGAATCCAGGCAGAAGCTGTTGTCCTTTTATGTCATGAACTTATGAAATACACACAAGAATACTTTACTGAGTGCTTGTGCTCTTTTTCTTAAGGTCTCAAAAATACACGTTATTTACAGGAGACTAAATTTATTGTCCGCATCATGAGTCATATTTGAGCATCTGTGAATTTCACTAAAGTTCATTGAACTAGTTTGTATTTGATGCCTGTTGGTGTAATGCAGATTTTGGAAGTGTATGCTTAGAATAAATGCTTTTAGTAGAATTACTTTAGAGGAATTGTGCTGATTTGTATTTATGATAAAAGAAGAGAAGGTTAAAATAAAGAATGCCTAAGGATGGTTAATATAATGTAAATGTTGGTTCCTGTATGCTGCTTGCATTGCCATGTGTTGCCTACAGCTTTTTGAAGTGCCGCTATCACAATTTTTGTGTTTGATGCATGCGTTGCCATGTAGGTTATGTGCTCGTAGCTAAAAGGACCTCTATCTCTAAAGTAATCGTATAAATTGAAACTTACTTATTTTTCAAAAGTAAATGTAGAATAACACTTTGCATGCTTTAGAAGAAAAGTTTTAACTGACTAATAGAGCCCAGTAAAATGACGGGTGGAAATATTTGCCATATGCATTGATTCTTGTTGTTGTTGTTGTTGCAGGTATTAAATAAAATATGCTGTTGTCAATAGGAATGCTGATGTTGTCTGCCACTCAGATATACACTATTTTGACTGTTCAGTTATTTGCTTTCCTGAATCTTTTACCTGTGGAGGCAGATATTTTAGCAGTAAGTATCAGAATATTTTTCTACATAAATGAAATATCTAAAATATCGAATCTTCTTTTAAACTGTTATATTAATGAACCGATTAGTAGAGTAAATGTTACAGCAGATTGGTATGGTATTGCCTTAGCAGTTCAATGAAGAAATACACTGTATTTTCAAATGATCTTGCAGATATGTGCTCAGATACCATGACAGTGAAAGCATTTAATTCCCTTAGTCATTTTAAAAGGTCTAATGTGACTAGATATCCCATAGTGTTATGACCCTGTTAAAAGAATCCCATGATTGATTGGTTTAGATAGCAATTTAAGTTTTGGTGATGGATGCCATTTTGTAGGGTAACTATATAAATAGTCTTCTATGGCTAGTGTAATTTATGTGTGTGCTGGAGGCCTTGTTGGTAAAATTTTCATGTATGTTACACCTATATATATTTTTCAATGTAGTATCTAAGAAATAGTACTATGAGCACAGGGTCAGTGGTCAAAGTTGTTGCTGGGCTATTTGTTACCAATGTTACATACCGTATAGTTGTATGGAGGAAGTTATATGTCTCTTTGTAGGATAGATCTTAGCCACTGAAGTGCTACAAGCTCTATTATATTCCCTGCTTATTACTTGATATCCAGGGGAGTTGTTAGTATCATAGCAATTAATCTAGGAGAACAGAGTGGAAAACCCCTTGATGCTAAATGATTAAAAAAAAAAAGTTATGTGGGGTTGATGAATACTGAATTGTTATTTGGATCTTTGAATGGTTACCTTTTTTTTTGTAGATAAAATTTTTTTAAAATTATTAACGCAGACAGATAATTGCTATGTTAAATAGCTGACATAACATTTCTGTTGTGAAATTTTTAACTGGCTTTGTGCTGTAAACCTGATGATTTTCCCTCCCCGCCCCTTCCTTTCTCATCAAGCCCATGCTTCCTCTTTTAATAAAAAAACTAATTTTCTTTCTTGCTACTTCCTCCCTTAGAAAAGATATTTAAAAACAAAACAAAACCCCACCAATCTAAATAAAAAAAGGGCATTTTGGAATTTTAGGGTTTTTTTCTATTTAAGCTTCCATGTGCAGTTTTCTGCGGTATTTCCATGTAAAAGCTGAGTGTCTCTTATTTTTAGATATTTGAAAGTTACAAATTTATTCTGAAAATATCTTTGAAGTAGGAAATGAAGAGATGAACCAGACACTTATCAAAACTTTGCTATGAAAAGGGGCTAGTGGAATGCTTAAGAGATGCTCAGAAGAAGAGGGCATGTTTGCGTACTGTCACATGGAACTGAAGGCATACAGACAGCTTACAGTCTTGAGAGATTTCATGGTTTAATGATTGCCTGTTTGGGGAGTGAAATTCCAGCTGAAGCTTTAGACTTGTCAGCAAAAGGAATGCTTCTTTTCCCTACTGATTTACGTATATTTTTATGCTTCTGTGTTCTTTCGGAGTTGCAGCCTGCAATGAAGGATGATGTTTGTATGAAGTACTGCTATGTGTATATGAAGTGTGATTACTTATTTTTTAAATAAGGGATAAAAATGAATATGTTTGTGTCTGACTCCTAGCTTAAGCTGGGGCTTGCTGAGTGATTCAAGAAAAAAAAGCTATTGTAGCACAAGCTCAGGAAGGATGTTTTGAAGAAGATGAATGAGGGAATAGTAAGGATTGAGGAAGGCAGGGTACTGTTGTGGGGAGCTGTGCTGTGTGGTTGCAGGATGGAAGGTCAGGGGAGTAAATTGATTACACAGAACAAAAATGCATCCTGGAAACTTAGCTCTGTTCCTACCTCTTTCCCTCAATTTTATTATAATCTATGGGAAGGAAGCTCCTTTGAACTGTTGCTCTTTTGAAAGAGTTAAGATAAATCGTAGTAGTATTTTTCCTTTGAACTATAGTTTGAGTCCCCCCAGTTTGTCTGGCTATTACGAAATGCCTTGTCCATCTGAAGTAAACATGATCCTTACTTGACTGTTCTGTGTGATAGTTGGATGATACAGTGAATAGACAAATATTTCTGAGTCACTAAACTTACTGGTTGATGTGCATTCAAGTTGGTGTATATTCACACCTTTTGCAGGAAACTAACTCTCTTTTAATAATAAAAAAAATAATAGCGCTTTATTGCATGGATCTTTCATTGGTTAGGCCACAAAAGGTGAATATGGAGAGGGGAAATGACTTCCACAGATTTAAGTGTGCTTACAGTATTACTTTGTTTTTAAATGAAAGCTCATAGTATAAAACAGAACTGTAGATAGTTTTCAGCTACTAACCTGGATAGATAGCAGGGAATTGAGAAGGAATAATATATGGAGGCTATTCTTCGCCTACAAGAAACGACCTGTTAAAAGCTGTTCTTCCTCATATGAAAGTGAATTCAAAGCAAAAAACCAAAACCAAGACCGCCACCATCCAAAAAAGCCTCCACACCCAAAACACTCCAGTTCTTCAGTTTTTTGCTTTTTTGGGGATGTTTCTGGTTTCTCTTCTGCAAATATGATGGTATTTGAATTGTAGGCAGTAGAAAGAAATATTTAATACATAGATAATTTAACACACGGTTCATTAATTCTTTCTAATTTTAAACAATTGGATAAGAAATGAATGATGTTGCCATGTGAGTAAAAGACAAGTGGAAGAAGCAATTTTTGTATTTCATTGACAAGATCACAAAAGATCATATGACTGAAAAATATTTTAATTTGAAAATTATGCAGTGTTGTTTATTCCTTTTTACAATTATCTATTTCTTTCTTGGTGCAAACCTGAAATTTCTTTAAATTTCATTTCTGTCAGTATAACCTTGAAAATGGAACTCAGACCTTTGACGATCTGCCTGCTAGATTTGGCTACAGACTGCCAGCAGAAGGATTGAAGGTAATAAATAAGTGTGTGTGTGTGTATATATATATATTTAGAGAGAGAGAGAGAGAGAGTGTACTTTATCTGCTGAACACTTCTTCTGTAAGCTAAAAAGATAAATAATACTGAGGAAAAATAAATACAGAATTGATGAATCTACTGCTCAAGCACAAGCAAATATGCAAAGGGTCTGAGATGAACTGTTGCCTGTGAAAAGGAGACTTCTAAGAAAAGAATGTTGGTAATATGACCTCCTCTATGTTAGAATTTGCTGAGCGTTTTTTAATAAGTAAATTTAAAATAGCTGAATTACGTGAATCTAAGTTTGGTAGGCCATTGTTTTCTCTGAAGTTGGTGGCAGTACTCCTTGCACTAGTATCAGTGGATGCCATATTGAATTTTGTCTTGATTCATTTAAAAAAAAAAATAAAATTTGGTGTTTTTGTCTCTGTAGGGTTGTATGTTATTGAGCCCTTTAACATGGTAAAGTGTGAAAAGGCAAGAGGGTTTGTCTTTGTTGCATGTGGCCCACACTGAGCACTCTGTAAATAGTTTGTAACTGCTTTTCTTGAGAAAGTGGAAGACTTGTCAATCTGCTTCCCTTTTTGTGCTCCTTGAGCAACTGAATGGAGAAGCTCAAGGGCTGTACTTCTGCCTTTAACTCCCGTGTGCTGTGCCACAAAGCTGTGTAGTAGGCTGTGCACTCTCTCCTTACACAGTTTCCTTTTAATTGCAATCCATGTCCCATAGTAAATGAAGTTCTCTGTTCTCCCAATGCTGTATAAAACGGGTAAAAAATGCAGATAGCGCGTGCTTGCTTTTCAGTTAGTTATCTGTTATAGTGTCTTACTCCAAATAAAATGATGACTTGAAACTGGTCATAGAATTATTTAGATAAAGCACTAGTAAGTGATAATATATTGGATTAGCAGAAAAAATATGAATGATTCAAAATATTTATAAAACAGTTATTCTACTTTTTTGATATTTACAAGCTTTTTAGTTCCTATATATTATACCATACTAAATTGTGAGATGCAACTAGTATTAGAGAAGACAGAAATAAGGCATAAGGATTTACAGATGTTAATGGAACTGGAAATGGAAAAATCGTATTGACCTAGTATGCAAAAAAGGTTAAAGATGGCTATAACCATGGGAATACGTACAGGACACTAGCATTATTTTGCACTAGATCAGAAATTCTGAAGGCATGATGTCTTCTGAAATACAGCAACAAGCATGTTTTGTATGGCGAGATAACTCATTGTCCATGTATCTAATGCAGTTAATACAATTGGAATGCAGTAAGGTGTGTAGATAGACTGAATTAAATTAATAGAAGGGATATTACACTTAAGGTGAAATGGGAAAGGAAGATGAAGAATGTACATGAGGGCTGAGAGGTACTTTCCTAATAATTGTGTTTTTAGCCTGTGTGGCCGCAAAATCTGGTTCTGCAGCATTGCTGGTGTTGCAATGCTTGTGGTGAACAATATGCAAAAAATGAAGCTGATGTGAAGGTATGAGGCTAGATCACTCTTCCTTTGCATGCTATCCTTTTAATCCAAAAGGGGAATATATTACTGTAAGAATTCCCGTGACTCTTAAGAATTCTGTTGCAAATGAAACCTCAGGAAGACTTTGTTTTCATTCCCTGTAGGTTTTATCATGGGGAGAAGTGGTGTTAGAGCGGTATAGCCGTTTACTGACTATATTGAGAAACAGAGGGAGATTAAGTGCTTTGCTGAAGTAGCGAGCCAATTGAATACATCAAAAATAGATATAAGGAGCTTTGATTCTAACCTTTTTAACTGTTAGACAGCTCTGTGTCTTAAGTAAGGTAGATGTCATCACCTGTGGGGAAATAATAATGAGGTTTAGTCCTGAATATAATACCAGTGAGACTTCTTAATTTATTTCCATTAAGATTCTAATTATTTAAAAAGTGCTTTGATATTGGATAAAAATGTTACATATATCTGCATTTCTTGTATTTCTTTAACTGTAATGTGAAGTTCTGCAATTTGTATAAAACTTCTCTGTAGAATGCAGTTGGTTCCAGACATACCACTCTTGCTTAAAACAAACAAACAAAAAAAAAACACAAAAAACCCCCAAACAAACCATAACCAGCAAACAAACAACTGCTTTGCATGAAACTATGTAACATAAATAGTTGTTGTATGACTCAGGGGAACCTCAGGGAACTAAATTTTGCTGTCAGAAAATTAGTGTAGAATTTTCAGTGTATTTTATTTTGTTTTCAGTTGTTACAGACTGTAATATTGTGCTTGTCACCACAAACTTGGCAAAGAACAGCTGCTGGTTCAACTTTTCTGCCAAAAGGAACATTATTGTTACAAAAAAAAAAATCTATTCTTAAAAATAAAATTGCTTGTTTGTATTGTTGGTTAACCTTTATGAATTATATATGTAAATTGATATGTATTTTATATATTGAAACACAGTTTATATATGTAAATTTATATATAATGCTATATTATATAATTATTATAATTATTATTTCTACACAGCTGATGATACTTCTCTATATATCTAAAGCTTTTAGTGAAACCTGAGAGTTTAAAGCTCTCAAGGATGGCTAGAACTGTAGCAGTAGTTTGAGCCCATAGCAGTGCAGCTTCTCATGATCTTTATTTACATAAAACAAATTAATTATATTCTTATTTTCTGCAGATTCACTGCTCTTTGTCTGTGTGATAATTTGTTCTGGCTTTAAAACTGTTTTTCAAAAGTGTGAATCTTGTAGGAATATTCTGGGGTCAAATGACACTAGTGTCCAAATGCCTCTATCAGATTGTGACCTCATTGCACAAACAACTTACAAAGAAAGTAATTTTTTGGGAGAGGTGTTTCAATTGTAGGATACCCAAAATCTCCTCTAGGTGTACAGTCTGGATTTTTCTGTATCTTGGTAGTCAAAATCTGTTGTGAAGAGAATAACAGAAAAGAATGTAATCTCAATCTAATGATTAACTAATTAGTATTAATCAAATTAATAAAGGAGCTCCTTTTTGGGTGAGGTAGAGCTTCGACCAAGGAAGCAAGCATATTCTAGTAAAGGAAAAAGGGAAGGTCTGCTCTCCTTAGAGCTAGAACAAGTGGTGTTGCACAGTCTGCGTTATACTCTGGCACTTGTCTTGTGTAAGTTTCCCTGTCAGCAGTGCTGGTGGAGCACGTACAGCAGCAGGGAAGAAAGTTCCTTGGAGCAGACAACCCTGAAATCAAAACATTGGGGAGAGGGGCTAGAGTCAGTGCAGTCAGGGTTCTGGTGGGCACGTTTCCTCTGAGAAACTGTGGAATTTTTCAGTACATGTTGAAGCATGAGATGAGGAGCGTTTTTACTTCCAAAATTTTCAGTGGCGGAGTACTAACTCAGTGACCTAAAAACAATCCAAAGGTTGCTTTAAGACTGATGTTGCTAGAATTTCTTACTTTTGTGAACCTTTTCAACTGTTTGATGATCTCTAGTCTTTGCTTACCATGGCAAACCAGCTATTATTTAATCTAGTAGTTCAGTGTTGATTTCACACACCAAACTTTCTTCTATTTTCGCTTTTAATTTCTAAGAACTAAGTTTGTGTAAGTGCTTCTTAGGCTGTTATATTTTTAGGTGCCTTGATTAGTCTCCATAGGGTGATACTTCCACAATATTGGTGGAGTGTATGTGGTCTTCTTTATGCTCAATTATCTTGCAAAGTCTGATTATATAATTGGAAAGACTATTTTCTTTCTAATTGTTTATAAACATAAACATGTCGTGGGAGCCAGGGGAAAGAGGAGGGGAGAAAACCAGGGAGAGCACAGCACCACAAAACATTTTGACGAATCACAATAAATAGTCAGGGATGTGGCAGAAACCTTGCTATGATACAGGACTGAGTTGAAAATAAGGATTTGTTTAGGTTTTGTATGAAAATGTACAGTTCTCTTTCTGTATAAAAGAAGTGAAGCTCCTTTTTCTGTTCCTGTTTTCTAGGGATTCCTAATAAATTCAAAACCAGAGAATGCATGTGAGCCTATAGCCCCGCCTCCGCTGAGAGACAATTCGTCTGGTGCTTTTATTGTGTTAATTCGAAGGCTTGAGTGCAACTTCGATATCAAGGTAATGTTGTGGTTGTTTTTTTTTTAACCCCACTCACCCAGATATATGGGGCTGCAAAGAAAACAGGGCTTTTTGAGTTGTTGACTTTCATGAACTAAAGAAGTTTTAAGAACTAAAAAGAGATCCAGCCGTATTTGCTGCTATGCAGTATAGTGGTTAAATGTAAATTCTACCCACACTGTAGGTTCCAGCTGTAGAGGGAGCTCCACTGCTCACATCATCTGTTTTCATATCAGACTCGGGAATGTCACATATTTTGTGCCTGTCATATTTTGGATCCTGTCACCCTGTGGGTGGCTTAGTGAGAAAAGGAAGGACAAATGACTGCTTGTCTTTTTTGCACTCTTTGCCTTTATAATTGCTGCCCCCAAATTGATAGGGTAGTATTAGTGCTGATGACACATTTCCATGGTCAGTTCTTTAAGGATTAAGTCACACTAGCTCTGTAGGTGAATGTTTTTTGGTTATGTCTAACTTTTCATGTAATATGCATAGAAGAGTGGATTCCCACACATTTCGTCATTAGACAAAGAGCGAAGTAGAAAGTGGATCAGAAGTTACAGCCAAGCATGGGTGTTATGTACTCACTGGCCATTTATATTATGTTGTTAATATTATTGCAATATTGCATTATATAACTTCATGCATACTACAGCATTTTGCCCTGAAGTTTCTGCCAGGAAGTAGCATGCGAATTATATTGCATATCAGCTAGTTGATTGAAAGGATTCAAATTTTAACAAAAGCTGGAGTTTATTTTTAAAGCCCTGTCTTTTCTTCTATTTTACATTGAGAACTGCAAATACAGGTGTTTAGCTGATTCTTGATTTTACTGTATATGAATCTTTACTAGGCCAGAAACTCCTCTTTCCTTTCATCTCTCTCTCAATATTTAGAGTATAGTCACGTGATCAAATAGGTTGATGACATCATGTAGGAAGCATCGTGTACTTGCTGCCTACATAAAAGTTTTGTTTAGCGAGTAAGTGTCATGTTAAAACTGTGCTTCTTATGGAAGAACTTACTAGAACGGTCTGGGATCATATAGCAAGGTATCATTCACTTAAGTTACATATTAAAACTGCCTCTTTAGGCACGAAAGCCAGCAATGTAATACTGGCCGAACACACAACCATGAAACAACTGTTGAGTGAAGAATTGATTGTCGTTTTCTTAGTGGAAAGTTACTATGCGATAAGAAATCCCTTCCTGAAGGTGTACCATTCTGCTTAAATCTTAAAAATGGGTCAGTGTGTCGACACTAGGTTAATACTTGACACACCTGAAGGGAGGGATGCCATCCAGAGAGACCTGAACAGGCTTGAGACACAGGCCTCTGTAAATCTCATGAAATTCAACAAGGCCAAGCACAAAGTCCTGCATGTGTGTCAGGGCAATCCCAAGCACAAATCCAGGCTGGGCAGAGAAGGGATTGAGAGCAGCCCTGAGGAGGACTTGGAGGTGTTGGTGGATTAGAAGCTCAACGTGAGTCCACAATGTGCACTTACAGCCCAGAAAGCCATCTGCATCCCCAGCAGCATGGCCAGCAGGTTGAGGCAGGGGATTTAGTCTCTCTGCTCTGGTGAGACCCCCGCCCCCTGCAGTGATGTGTCCAGCTCTAGGGACCCCAGTATAAGAAGGATATGAACCTGTTAGAGCCTGTCCAGAAAAGGCCATGAAGCTGATCAGAGGACTGGAGCACCTGGGGTGTGAGGACAGGCTAAAATAGTTGGAGAAGAGAAGGCTCTAAGGGAGACCTTGGAGCCCCTTCTGGTACCTGAAGGAGCCAACAGGAAAGCTGGAGAGGGACTCTATCAGGGAGTGGAGTGATAGGACAAGAGGTAAGGATTTTAAACCTGAAAGAGGGGAGATTTGGATTAGATGTTAGGAAGGAAATCTTGGCTGTGAGCATGGTGAGACACTGACACCCAGGTGGCCCAGAGAAACTGTGGCTGCCTCATCCCTGGAGGTGTTCAAGACCAGGTTGGATGGGGCTTTGAGCAACATGGTCTAATGCAGCTGCCCATGGCAGAAGGTTGGAACTCAACAATCTGAAAGGTCCCTTCCAGCTCATCCGTCTTCCATAACTCAGTTTTGGTGGACAGTTAATGCTGTTGTCTTTGGGGCCTTGGGTAGTGATGATGAACTTGCAACTTTATGCTATAATTAAACAGTCAATTGCTACTGCTTTTTACAGCTAGATGGTGGTGTTAAGCTTGTGCTCATAGCTTGGGCAGAAGGTGCCTGGCTGTGGCTGTGTTCATGTCACTCTTTACTCTAGTAACTCTGTGTTAACTGAATAATTTGTAAGCATATTCATGTGTGGTTTACAGGAGCATTGCATTGGATTATAAAGTCCAGTAATTAAACAAAGGCCCTGAGTTGCAAATAAGTGGCAAAAGTGTATAGGGAACTAGAATGTTTCCTTAAGTAATGTAGATTATTTACTGCCTGCTCTGAAGAATGTGTTTCAATGTACAATGGACAGTTAAGCACATGATGGTAAAGAAATAAAAGAAGCGAACAAAAAAAAAAGTTAATACCACATAGAAACTTTCACTAATTACCACGACACAGTTATGTGGATTTGAAGATTAAGAACCTGTGATAACTGGGGAGCTTTAAAACTCAAATCCACTCAGTGAACTTCTGTATTCCTTTCTTCAGTTTGAACACTTGATATGTCATGTGTTATCTGTGATTACTCCATTCCTGCCATTCTGTGTCACAAGCTCACATATGCAGATGCTCAATGATTTTAATCCTTTCCTTGTTATACTTTTCACTGCTTTATTTAAAATTCTCATACTTCCCTGCTAGATTTAAGGACAAGAGGTTTTAAAAATGAGCATCAAAATTTTCCCCTGGGTTTTTCTGATCTGTTGATGATAATCTGCTATAAAGGAGAGATGGTAGTGATTTTCTGGTGAATTAGTGTAGGACAGGGTTCCATAAGATTTGTTTGTCTGTATGTGTAACGGTGGTGCAGTATTTGCTATGTTGTTGACTGTTTAATAAAGTTGTTGTGATGTCATAATAGCTGAATGGTGCAACTGTTTCCAGTTTCAAAGGTATTTAGAACTGTGATGTTTTGGTCAGTTGTACTTTCTGGTTCTATGTTTGCTGACCTAAATTAATACATATTTGTGTTACAGTCTCCTTAAACGCGTGCATCTAAGTGGAAATAAAAGCTATCACTATGTTCCATACTAGCCCAATTCAGAGCAAGTCTATCCAGTTGTGGCCAAGATTATTACATAGGTTTAAACAGGAGTTCAAAACAGGATGAAACCCAAATGATCTTCAAAGTTCTCCAGGGCTTTTTGCATCTTGTGACGAGTTTTTATACTGTTATGGGTGCATTGGAAGAAGTGTCTAAGATGAATAGTTTTAACTTAGTTATGTTTGCATTGCTGATAGTCACTACAGCAAATGCCATAGACCCTAGGCTTTGCTTGTATTGACAAAAAAATCAGTATATATCAGACACATAACTGGTACTCAACATTTATAGTTTTGTACCTGTATTTATTACTTTTTTCTTTTTTCATGAGAAATCTTACTTGACAGCTCAAGTATCAGAAGCTATTTCCACATCTGTAAAGGCACAGAAAATATACTACTCATGGGATTTCATGAGCTATCAAGTGGTAATTTCTTGTTTACTGAAGTAAGTTAGTGCCTTTATTTTCAATTACGATTAAATAGTATTTTTTTCTACCCATAGGAAGTTTTTAATCCTGTTATTAATATATGTGAGAACTGACACTCTGCAGACAATATTGAATGATTTTTTTCTGGAAAAATGACATGATTACATGAGTGTAAGAATAATTACATAATTTTATTTTGAAAGGTGACATCTGTTTTATAAGTGCCACTGAAATTTTGGTAATACTTCCTGAAAGAGTTCCTTGTCTTAGGACAGACAAGTGTTTGTATTTTGAAACAACAGTGTTTCTAGTAATTACTTTGTATGGTTTACAGGTTTTAAATGCACAGAGAGCTGGATACAAGGCAGCTATAGTTCACAATGTTGATTCTGATGACCTCATAAGCATGGGATCCAACGACAGTAAGTACAGGTATCACTTCTTCTCTCCTGTTTGAAAACCATTTCACCCACTAGAATCAACGGTATTAAAATCAGTATAAAGTATTACGATGAACTCTCACATAAAAGCAAAACAAACAATACAACAGAAAGTCCCAGAAAACCCCACCCCAACCAGAAATCCTTTTGCTTTTAACACTTTAAAATGAGAGATATTTGTATAAGAACATATATGTATGCTTGTGTATTATTTGTGGCACTCAGTTTGCATGTTCTCTGAGCATTTCTTTCACTTTTCCTTTAACTTTTAGTTTACCTGTTCTGGGTTAAATTGTTACATTTATGAGCTAGTTTTGTATGACTGATGTAGAGGTAGTTTTATATGACTGATACAGAAGATAGCTGATGTGTTGCTAATTAAGTAGAAATATAGGAAATGTAAAAAACTGCTGCTCTACTGAAGGAAATCAGACTTTAAAATATGACATTTTAGCATTTGTTAGTGGTTCTCTCTTGTTGCACTTTTGTGTCTATTTCTCTGTTCCTTTGGGCAAATGGATTCTAATTTCTTATGAATACTTGTTGCGTGTATATATTTTCAGTTGGAAAAAGGAATGTTTGGAGACCAATGCACCATTTTTTGATTGATTCTGATGCTAGCTGTTCCAGTTTTAACCTTTCACGGAGCGAATATGTTAAGAACATCTTGTAATCTAGTCAGAATGTTGACTTTTTAATGTGTTTTTTGTCTCTACTGCTGTTATGACTTCCTCTGTGGCATTTCTTTATTTTGTTCAGTTTTTGAGCTTGCGCAATATGGAATAAGAATGAGAATAAAATGAGAATAACTGAGCACAAAAATGTCTTTTCAAGTGGAAACACCATTGAAAAAAATACGACATGAACTTTCAGCAAACAAAATGACAGCTGAGTAGCCCAGAAAGCTACATGAAAGTGGTTTTAATTAATTTCCAACCCATGTAGATCTTATTTTCAAAACTTATAGCAAGTTTACAACCAATGCAGACTTGGGTAGTGTTGAGGTGACGTTAAGCCATGTGTGCTTTTTGCCTTGGGGAACCTGAATGCTTTGCTGAAGTGTAAGTCAGAGGCACAGATCAATAGAAAGCCATCTCCTTGGCTTCACTTTATGGGATTTATCTTTCAATAGTTTTTCATTAGAGCTGCATCTTTTTAGTGTGTTATTGCCTACAGTGGAGCTGAGAAAGTGGAGATACTTCCATCCAGTTTCTTGAGAATAAAGATGCGGTATTTTTTCATTCTGTTCTTTCTTTTTTTGACCTTTTCTAGCCACGGCTGTTTCCATTGTGTTCACTTATGTTTAGGGTGGAAAGGAAGGAAGAAAGATTAAGTAAAATTTGCAGTGCCAGACCACAGAAATCACGTAATTTGCCAGAAAGTTTGGAAATCAATGGAGTTGTGTGACTTTTTTTTTTAAGTCTCTGAGTAAGAATGATTTTCTGGTTAAATGTCCTCTGATGATGATGCTTTTTTTTTTGTTCAAAATCTTTTGCATTTGTTCTCCCTTTAAATATTCCATTAAGAATCTTGATTTCTATACCTGCAATAAAGTCCCTAGATAATTGGTAGGAAAAGTGATACCACTTTTTATGTGACGTGTAGCATGCATGTGCATCAGTCTATATGTCATTATGTTAAAATATGCCTTTGTGTTGTGATAGTCTCATAATGTTCAAGTCTTATGTCTTAAGAGAGTCCATAGAGTTTCCAGGTAATAATAGCTTTATTCTTCTGCTTTTTTATATAGTTGAGATTTTAAAGAAGATTGACATTCCTTCTGTCTTTATTGGCGAAACTTCAGCTAATTCTCTCAAAGAAGAATTTACTTACGAAAAGGGGTAAGTTACCTCTGTGTTACTCCTTGCATTAAGTCATTGCCTCTTGAATATTTATGGATTTAAAAATAGGATGTTGTGATGACAGAGGCTGTAGGTATTCAAGGTGAAACTTTGTGCCTGAGAGCAGTGGGCAGAAAGCATTTTAAAAGTTAATATAAATTGTTTTCCTTCAAGAGGGTTACCATATATTTATCAAATGTTACTCCCTTCATTTTCATATAATGTTAAATGTATGTGGTTAGCTAGTGATGTAGGAGTCACAGAAATGTCTGTGAGTGCTTGTGTACTTCAGATCTGAGGGTGTGTTCTTACTACAGAAGCCAGTTCCCATTGAAGTCAGATGGGTTTGGTTTTTTTTTTAAACACATTGGAGATAATGTAGTCATGAAACTATTGGCAAGTCAAGACTGAACTGTATGTCTTAATCTACCCTTTCTGTTGTATTCTTAGGTATCCATACAAATACTGACATGGATAACTTCATTGATCGATAGTTTGAATTTAAATTATTATCTGTCAAACCTTACCGGTGTTCCTCTCTGACTTAAAGTTCAGTTCTGCTCTGGAAGAGACATAGAAAAGTGGAATTACTGATTTTCCTCGTGTTTCCCACTGCATTCCTTGTTCAGAAGTGCATAGGTATTTATAGGCTACTGAAGCTGTCTCTTTTCCTCATCAATAGTTCTGGAGCAAATCAGAGAGAACTTCCTATTCTGAGTGAACCTGCAGGGTGCATTTAGGATGATTCTAACGGGATGCATGATTAGGTTTGCACTGCTTCCATTTTACTTTTCAGTTTAAAACTTCAAAAGGAAAAGCATTGCAAGAACAAGATGGTTAAAATTATATAACTTGAATAGGATGGAAAAGGAGATTTGTTTTGTATTACTAGTCTAATGTTCTTGCTCCTTCGGGTCTCTTTGTCCATTCACTAAATGAATCAGAACTAGACTGTGTCAGTCTTAGGTAGACTCACCTTGTTGATGAAACTACTGAAGTGTGACTCCACATGGGCAGGAGTTATGGAACTACTAGCACTTCTACACATGGTATCTTCTCAGCTGTTCATGGCTGCTTGTGCTAACAGCAATTTTGGGATTTTACTTCCTTAAGTGTCAAAAAATACTTGTATTCACACTGCCAGTTGCCAGCATCCATACTAGGTTCTCCAAGAAGATTTTTGGTGACTATCTTTTAATTTGGCTCTCCAGAAGACAAAGGGTGTGCTTGACCATGCTTCATGATTTGAAGCTAAACCTCCCACATCCCAAAATGCTTTAGTAAATAAGAATGATTTCACAGTGTCTTTTGATAGTCATGTTGTGTTTCTCTTATTCTGCTATCAAAGCAGTCATGAGGTTGTTTTCCTGGTTGCTTTAAGTTTATTTATGATTCAAGTCAATAAGTAGTTCTAACTCCAGAAATGTTCTAAGAAACATTGTTTTATCCTTTCATTTAATTGGCTTTACGTTACGTGGATATCAGCTGAATTTTCTATGTTGTTTTGCACGGGTAGGTATTCCTTTAGTGCATCTAGTGATAACATTTTATTTTCATGTTTATTGTTTTGTTATATGTAACTAAGTCATTGATCATTAAATTCTGTCTATTTAGAAAGCGTTGTCTTTTTCTCCCTATAGAGGCCATGTTGTGTTAATCCCAGAGTTCAGTCTTCCTTTGGAGTACTACTTAATTCCTTTCCTAATAATAGTAGGGATCTGTCTTATTCTCATCGTCATATTTATGGTAAGTTCCTTCTTTTAACAACAGTTTTTCTTTCAAATAAATCATCATAGGACTGTCACATACTGAAGTCAAGTGAAGGGTAGACTAAAGGCACAGTGAAAGCTTTACGTATGGTACATGCCTGTAGTGCACTTACCTGTAATCCTTTATTTTCTCAGTATGATAAACAGGTGTAGAATTTTGGCAGAGAGATACCAGGAGCCCTTAGGATGTTGTACCTGGCATCTAACTACTTATGAAGAATTGTCCTCTCTGCCACTCTTCTACTGCACAACTGCTTTTATTCACCTCATAAAGAATGACCTGACCTTGTGCTCTCATACACTGGCAGTATGTCTCACCTTACTGCACTTGTACTGCTTAAGAAAAATTAGCCCCGCTGTTCCACAGCGTGGGTCGCACTGTTCAGCTTTTTTACTGCCAGTATAGTAATCAGTCAACAAGCTCAGACCCTGTCACAACATGTAGCATACATCTTACAGCATACACATTACCTGTAGAGATACTCAGTTGGGCATATGTCCCTTATAAAAGGTAAAATAGCATAGTTATATATTATTTCAGAATACTTAATATCCTGCTTCTTGGAACCTCTACTGGTCTCTGACCAATTTATTATTTTACATTTTGATAAAAATCAAGTAATTCAGCAGCTGTTCTATACAATTGCTTAAAATATTTCTTTCTGTTAGTGTTTTTTGTCCTGTAAGTTACGTATTTCATCAGCAATCCTTGGCACAATAAAAATTGCAGCAGCTCTCTGAAAACAAAGCAGAAGTGAGCATCTAGAGATGATGTAAAATTCACTAATGCTTTGTCTGATCTTCTGGTGATAACCTTGATGGTAGAGGACTTTGTCTCCCTTAATTAGGTGAACATACAGTCTTATCATTGTATCTTGAAGGTCAGCAGTTTGAAGTAAGGAGAGATGGTAATTTTAAAGCAGCATAGTCCCTGGGATAACATTCTGTGAACATCTGTTGTTCTGAGACCATCAATATTCCAACTTGAGCTCCATTAACAATCTGCTTACAGAGCACTAAAGCTGAAAATACAAACAAAATATTGGTTATTGAAGAAATGTAATGAAGAGGGCTATAAAAGGGACTGGTATAATTTTGAAAGTCATAAGTACTGGCTTTGCACCCTATCAAAATATGATGTGAAGCACCAATCTGCCAGTTTTCAGAAAAGTAGTAATTAAGGAATGAAGAGAAAGGCAAGAGGAATGCTTAGGGGGCCTCTTACTTAAAGACCAATTTAGAAGGTTAACATTGAAGAGAAAACTAATGTAGGAGGGGGGACATATGTCAACTGTAATCACAAGGAGCGTAAGTTTGACCTTTATGATGAAAACGACTGTAGAAATTCAGAAATAAAAGAGGTGAGTTTTACTCTTAGGATATTTCTTCATATTTTGCTTCAGAGATTTTCGCCAGTTTAGCTACTTCTGTTTTTACACGATGTTAAGTTACTGCAAAAGTTCCTAATGGACTTCAGTGCTGTCATCTTCAGGTCAAGAAAATAACTAAATTACAGAACAATTTGCAGCCATCACTTTAGCAAGGAACTAAAGTCATGTAACAAACACAAGGCTAGTCCAACTGAAAGGCCAACTCTTCTTAAAACTCCCTCACTGAAAGCAGCAGTTTTCTGCATCAAAAGTGACATTACAAATGTTAGAGGGGGTGAGCTAAACAAACATGTAAAGTGTTTTGTCTTTAGGGCATGAGTTCTCTTAGCAGAAGCCATAGAATCACAGAATGGTTTGGGTTGGAAGGGCTCTTTTAAAGATCTTCTTAAAAGTCACATCCAACCTCAAACACTTCCACTGATGAGGCATCTACAACTTCCCTGGGCAAACTGTGTCTCGTCACCCTCAGATCCAATTTACGTATGCAGTATTTCATGGATTACTGATTCTCCTAAATTTGCCTTTTAAGAGCTGGATCTTTTTTGTATCAGCATGTTGATGCTCTGAATTAAAATACTTTTTTACTTAATGTGTGAATTTGAGAGTTCCACTTTCCAAATAAATTATATAGGAAAGAACAATCTGTACAACAGGAATAAACAGATGCTAGATAGGATTAGCTATGAGAAGGGGGAATAAACATTTGGTGAGGAAAATTTCAGGCATTCTAACTCATCTCCAATTTCCTTGCTTATGCACTGTGAGGAAGTATAAAAAAAGAGCATGTCTGTAAACTGTGATTAAGAATTTATTTTTCCAAATATGTCCTAGTTAAAAAACCAAAGGCTTTGAGACCTGAATTCTCTTCTGTTAGTGTCAAAATGTAGTCAGTGCTATAATGAATGGTTCTTTCCATGTTTTAAAATCGTGTTGTTTAGGAAAACCAGACAGGAGCCAGGAGAAAATTATATTGTATGTCTGCAAGTCGGGGTTACCTGTACTATGTATTTGGGACAGATGTTTGGAGGGTTTTGAAAATAGGTAATAGAATGTTAAAAATGCCTGAGTCCATCTACACAGCTCATGTTTAACTTTGGGGCAGGCGGGCCGGGGAAGAAGGGGGGAGATAATTGAATTCATTTTCCAGGGCATAGTACAGATGTGACAGAGGAATAGGATAAAATCTGAGTCAGTAGCAGTAGAGATAACTGGGGGAAAAAAAAGAGACCTTTGGAAGAAGGAGCAGGCAATGCAGGAGGATGAGGTTATGCAGGGAGAAAATCAGAAGGGCCAAAGGCCAACTAGAACTTAATCTGGCTACTGCCATAAAGACAGCAAAAAATGTCTGTTAAGTACATTAGCAACAAAAGGAGGATAGAGGGGAATTGCCATCCTCTATTGGTTGCAAGGAGGAAAATTTAGTGACAAAAGCTGAGGTACTTAATGCCACCTTTGCCTCAGTCTTTATTAGTAAGAGCAGTTGTCCCTGAGTACCCAGTCCCCTGAGCTGGAGGACGGGGATGGAGAGCAGAATGAAGCCCTCATAATTCAAAGGAAAATGGTGAGGACCTGCTACATCACTTAGACACATGTAAGACCTGATGGGATCCACCCACGGGGTACTGAGAGCTGGTGGATGGGCTCACCAGGCCACTGCCCATCATTTGCCAGCAGTCCTGGCTAACCAGGGAGGTCCCAATTGACTGGAGATTAGCAAATGTGATGCTGTAAGAAGGGCCAGAGGGAGGATCTGTGGAACTGCAGGCCTGTCTGTTTGACCTCAGTGTTGGGGGATGTTATGGAACAGGTAATCTTAAGTATCACACAGCACATACAGGATGATCAGACAATCAGGCCCAGTCAGCCTGGCTTTATGAAAGGCAGGTCTGTCTTGGCAAAACTGATCTCTATGACAAGGTGACCTGCTTAGTGGATGAGGGAAAGGTTGTGGATGCTGTTAACATGGACTTTAGTAAAGCCTTTGACACTGTTTCCCACAGCATTCTGGAGAAACTGGCTGCTCATGGCTCAGATGCCTGGAAGAAAAACTGTCTGGGTGGCCAGGCCCAAAGAGTGATGGTGAACAGAGTTAAATGCAGTTGGCCTCAAATAACAAGTGTTGTTCCCCAAGGCTCAGTACTGGGAAATAGTACTTAATACTAGGGTTCTGTTTAATATCAATGATCTGGATAAAGGGATTCCATGGACCTTCGGTATGTTTGCAGATTTGGCCGAGTTGGGTTGGGAGTGTTGACCTCCTTGAGGGTAGGAACGCTCTACAGAGGGATCTGGACAACTGGATTTGATGGGCTGAGGCTAGTGGTATGAGGTTCTACAAGGTCAAGTGCCAGGTCCTAGACTTGGGACCCCATGCAGCGTTACAGGTTTGGTTGGGGAAGAGAGGCTGCCTGGTGGTAAAGGACCTGGAGGTGTTGGTTGACAGCCAGCTGAGTATGAGGTGGCAATGTGCCCAGGTGGCCGAGAAGGCCAATAGCATCCCGGCCTGTACCAAGAATAATGCAGCCAGCAGGACTAGGCCAGTGATCGTCCCCCTGTGCTCGGCACTGGAGAGGCCCCACCCTGAATATTGTGTCCAGTTTTGGGCACCTCACTACAGGAAAGACATTGAGGTGCTGGAGTGGTCCAGAGAAGGGCAATGAAGCTGGTAAGGGCTCTGCAGCAGAAGCCTTATGAGGAGCGGCTGAGAGAGCTGGGGTTGTTCAGCCTGGAGGAAAGGAGGCTGAGGGGAGACCCTATTGCTCTCTACAACTACATGAAAGGAGGGTGTAGTGAGAGGGGGAATCGATCTCTTTTCCCAAGTAACAAGTGGTAGGACAAGAAGAAATGGCTTCAAGTTGTGCCAGGGAACGCTTAGGATACATATTAGGGAAAATTTCTACACCAAGGTGGTTGTCAAGCATTGGAACAGGCTGCTTAGGGAAATGATGGAGTTGCTATCCCTGGAGATATTTAAAAGATATGTATATGTGGTGCTGAGGGACATGATTTAATGGTGGACTTGGCAGCATTAACAGTTGGACTTGATGATCTTAAAAGTTTTTTCTAACATAAATGGTTCTATGATTCTAAGCTATGGGACAGCATGACAGTGTTTGAGGGACAGTGTACTGGTGAGGGCTTTCACTGGGCTCCGTAACGTACTGCATATACTGGGCCACACCTGAAATGTGTGTACACTAATGCATGCATTATGAAGACTAAATGAGGAACTGGAAGCTTTGGCTCAATCCCAGAGCTACTGTATCATTGTTGTAAGTGAGATTTAGTGCTTCAACTGAATGCACGTAAGTTGTTGGGGCTGATGAGGTTCATCCCAGGGTACCAAAAGAGCTGGCTGATCCTGCTGAAACCCCTCTCGGTTATTTGTCAACAATCTTGGGAATTTGGAGAGGTCCCAGTTGACTCGAACCTACCTAATCTTATTTGTCCTATTTTCAAGAGGATGAAAAAGGAAGACCCTAGTAATTATAGGCCTGTCAGTCTCACTTTATTGCCTGGTAGAACTGTGGAGAAATTTGTTCTGGGATTTACTTGAAAAACACTTGAAAGACAGTGGAGTCATTGGTCAAAGCTAACGTGGGTTCAGGAAGGGAAAATTGGTCCTTAATGACCTAATATCCTTTTAGAACAAAGTTACCCATGCAGTGGACAAAGGGAAAGCGCTGGATGTGTGGGGTTGTAGTTTTTTGGGTTTGTTCAGTTCTGAGGTTTTGGGGTTTTTTTAAAGCTTTTGATAATGTCTGTTACAGTATCCTTCTGGACAAAATGTCCACCACAAAACTGATACAACTAGATACAGCTTTATGCACATGACTCATTGTCTAGCTGGGGCAAAAAAGGTCTAAACAAATAGTTTAGATCCAGATATGCTTAAAAAGTGAAGCCAGGTATGACACAGAAGGACAAATTTTACTTTGCCAAAACCAATTAAATTTTCAACTGGTTCTAATAATTTATCCACAATGCATATACATTTATATTTAAAAAAAACCCAATCTGTTGTGAAGTATATGAGTGCCTCTCAGAGATATTAATGCTGTTCGTAATGTTAATACTCTGTGTTTACCTTATCCACAGCGTAGGTACATGTAGAGCACTTCTGCAGATTTCAAAAGATTTGTTAATACGTGTGCTTTGTTAAGGCCACTTTTTGTTTGTTTGTCATACTTGAAAAAGAATGTCACATCCCATCAGAGATGCTAGTACTAGAGTTTGAAAAGAAATTAGGGACCACTAACAATGGAAGCAGAATTTTTAGTATAGTTGAAGACAGCAAGTAACTATGGCTTGAAGTAACCCCTTTAGTCCTCCCCAAACTACTAGGTAGATGCTCTAGAAGAGCTGTGATAATCCAAAACTGCGAGCAAAACAGGTCAAACTTAATTGTTTTGCTCTGAAATGTGCTACCCTCATAGTACATGGCCCTCAGATGAGGGTTGCAGCAGTGGCCATTATTTTATATAGTATGGCCATATTTTTCCTCACCCCCTTCTATCCTTTCCAAAGAAAGCTTGTGGCTTCTCAGTTTCAAGTACCATGGTCGTCAAGAGCATCTCTGAGACTTGTTTGGCTTCATCCTTAAATCCAGGCAAAGGGAAGAGATGATTCAGTTTGAGCTGAGTTAGTTTGAGACCTACTGCAAAGACTTACAAATAAAAACTTCTACTTTTCTTTTACTGTTTTTACTTGCTGTTCACGCTGTCTTATGTCTGTTTCTAGATCACAAAATTTGTGCAAGACAGACACAGAGCAAGAAGGAATCGTCTTAGGAAGGATCAACTTAAGAAAATTCCTGTACATAAATTTAAGAAAGGCAAGTGGATCATTCTTTAACCATTGTTATTAAGACAAAAATATATTTTTCTATAATAATAAAAAAATAGAAAATATAGAAAAAAATCTATAAAAAGTCTGAATTGAGTGGCTTTGTAGTTTTGGAAATAATATTCAGGATCTTTGAAATACTTTAGAGTGAAAGGACATAGTAAGTTTGACTTGACCCTGCTGCCACTGAAATAGAGGAGTTCTAACGTTTCTTTGGAAGTAAAGCAGATACCATATGCCAACTGTGGCTGAGAATTAAAATGTTTAATATACCATAGAATTGGTATAGAACTTCCACAAAACTTCCTTGTGCTCTCATCAGCAGTGACCACAGCATCAGCCACTGTGATACATTATTTCTATTATTTGTTTGGAAACTGATAAATACTAATGGCACCTAAGTTGCCTGACATTGTGGAGATTAGAAAAACAAAATTATCTTGTGGGTATAATTTATCTGTTACTCCAGAAGAGCGGTCCTTTCATTCAATCACAATACTTCTATGAGGGCAAGAATGGTTCAAATTTAATATCAAAATACTTGCAGCAGAAAAAATCACTAGTTACGATTCTTTGTAACAATTAATTTTATGCAAGATCTTATGACAAGGTAAGAAATAAAGCTGTACTTACTTTGTTCTGTGAGTCTACTCATTAAAAGTAGAAAAAAATAACAGAGAAGGATTTAAGGCAGCTTTTCTATCTGCTCTATTTTTCTCCATTTTGTTTGGGATTTTTTTTGTTCTGCTTTTTAAATGTGTTACTATGTTACCATCTGATTGTCCACTCAAAAGCTATTGCAAGGTATGAGAAGAAAAGGTGGAAGAAGCACTTATTGACATGTTATGTAATAATCATTTCAATTAGAGAACATTTGCTAAGGCACAAAAAACAAAGTGGAGTATATGCCTAGATTCAGAGATAGAAACACTGGATGTTCTTTGCCCTTGATAAAGCCAACTTGCATTATTAATGACATGGCTTTCACTTCGTGCAAAGCAGATGTTCAGTTTGAGTGGAAACAGTTTTTACGCCATGTCAGTCAGCCTCAGGGTTGGGAGGTAGAAAAAATCCTTTTCTTTGCAGGGTTGACTGAAACCTGCTGTAATGACCTATTGGTATGGATTTAAAATTAACTCTAAAAAATTATCTTAAGCAAATAAAGCTAATAGTAATTTTATTTCCTCTTATTGATTGCCTCTGAAATTCACTTAGAATAGAAATATCAAGTAAATGATGTTGTACTTGAAAGAGAAATTTGCAAAGAAAAAGTTGCTTTAACATCAGTTAATGTCTTTTTCATTTAATTGTGTACATCTGTAAATAATTATTTCGGTCAGTGCATGGAAACATCTTATTGCTATTTTCCTCATTTCTCCTTCCTTTTTCCTTTTGCTGAATCTAACACAATATGAATTATTTGGAGGTTAGTCAATCATTGTAAAGTAAACTCAGCTGTAAATACCCAGGTATCCACTGCATTTGCTGACTTACAAAAAACAGAGCAAAAAGCTTATTTCTTTCAACCCAGGGTTTCAGTTTCTTTAAGCAAAAGATCACTTTGATTCTACTGCTAAGAGACTAATCCCTTGCATTGACTTTCCTTAAGCCTTTTTACTAAAAGGGCAAAGTTTGACCCAATACTTGCAGTATGTTACCTTTGGCAATTACGATAAAGATGGATCTCTTCATGTTTCTGTGTGAAAGATAGGATTCCTCGAGACATCACTGCAAAAGCCATTCACTTCAGTTTTCTTGATGATATAGCCAAGCAATCTTACCTTTTGCTGCGGAAGGATAGGTGAAAACAATTCCTGTGGACTATAATCCAGTTCTTAAGAATGCTGGATTTTTCTTTCGTCTCCAGTATATTCTTAAGAATCTGTTTGTATTGACACATTAGTCAAATGCTGAAGCCAAGACAGTGTAGGAACAGGTTCTTCTTTCTTGCATTGCTTTTTATATTGTAAATCGTTGCCTAATAAATGGTTTTGCTGTACTATAAAAGAGTTTTTAAGGGAAAGATGCCTAAGTGGATTTCTAGAATTTGATAGGTTGATAAGTAAATGATGATGTAATGAAGATGATCGTTCCATATGGGTGATTGCACTCCAACATACCCTAAGAGCTGTTAACACAGGAAATACATGAACTATCCCCAAATAGCATTTGAGTAAAATGTCACTGTTAGGCTTGGGAGTTTGTTACTAATTTCAGTAGGCTTTAGACCAGGCAGTTGGCATTTCCGTAATGAGTACGGAATGTAGTAACCAAAAATGTGGCCATGACTGTCTTTTTGCAAAGTCCTAATCAAAAAGCCTCATTTATTGAGTCATTCCAAATTGACTTTTTTTTCCCCTGAAAATGGGATTATCACTGATCTACTTACTGTTCATTACTGACCCATCTGCTTGACTGCACAGTACAGTTACTGTCTAATAGAGAAAACCAGTCATACGGTCTACCAAAGTCTTCGTGGTTTTGTTATTTGTTGTTCATAAATACACAGCTAGGTGGGATAGATGTGGATGGGTAACTCTGTGTTTCTGAAAATGGGGGTTTCTGAGCCAGCTTCTAAAATACAGTAACAAGTATTTGAGAAAGATATCTGCAAAGTGTCTCTCTTAAAAATTAAATCCTCTGTTCTTTGAGCACCAAGTACTTACGGAGCTGAAACTAACTTGGAGATGAGTCATGGACACTCCAGGATTCAGAGAAGTCACCCAGGTCTCAGCACTGAGTAGGGCTGGCATTTCTCGTCCTCAGTGCTGCATGGGTTTCCCTCCCCCAAGCCAGGGTGAGAGCAAGAATCTGGGTTAGTAGCATTAATTAGTTTGTGATAACCTGATGGGGAAACATAGCAGATGGGCTTCAGGTGATAGATCCAGTGGGCGCAGATGAAGCTATTGGGCTGAGGGCTTGTTGCTCATTATGGTGCACTAGGAGCTGGGGTTGTCAAGTTGGGTAAGATAGGCTGGAACGCATTTCCTTGACAAGAGTCAGAGAAGTGGCTTTGTAGCAGTTAGCCAGTATGTTGTTGGATAGATCTGTGGTTTCCATGTTTGAGAACTTCAGCATGAGTCATATTGAGAAACCTCTTATCTATTTAACTGGCCTAGAAAGGATGTGGCGCTTTATCACGGTGTCAACTTCTGCTGAATGGGCTGTTCATTTGCTCGTTACCAGATAAGCCTCAAAACCAGAGTGCTGTTATTTCTCAAGACTTTCTTATAAATGTTGAATAACTAGTGGGGAAAAGACAGCCGTATTACTTGAATGTGGTGGGATTTTTTCTGAGATAGGATGCCCTTGACAGTATTGGCTGATAGTTAACATTGATTTTTCTGTATTGAATGTGATTATAATGTGCTGATTATAGATGATCCATCCACATAGTTTGATTAACAGAAACAGTGGAGACAAGGAATGTCATAGCAAAAGAGGAAGTAATTTCTTTTAAAAAGCTGTATCTTAATCACCTGTATTGCATTAGACAAAAGTTCATATTTCAGTGATGTAGGTCTGGCTGCAACAGACTCCATTTTAATCTCTCTGACTTCTCCTACCTGTCCATTAGGCTTTTTTCTCTTCTACTTTGCCTTTTTTTTTTCCCTCCTGTTGTTGTATAGTAACTATCAGGAAAATGGTGTTTATAAATGGTCCTTATGACCACTGTGCTTATTTTCTGAAATGCCAGGTTACGGCAGTGTTATTTTCTAGTGGTGGTCATCAGCTCTGCCTTTATGTTGAATAACATATAGTAGCAAAAATAACGTGAAATGTGCTTCACAGACTTTCTGCCATTGGAAGCCTTTGGAATTTATCTTTTGGGAAACAGATGAGAATTTGATTTTAATCTTCAATTTCTGTTATTTGGAGAATAGACTGAAGAACTGGGAGGTCCAGAGTTGCAATTTCTACTCTGACTTACTGAATGACAAGATAAAATAATTATCTCTCTCCGCTTTCTTTTCCATCCCTGTAAAGTAGGACTGAAAATATTTTGTAATACTTTGTGGTGCTCTTGTGAAGAGTAAATACTAAATGTTGCAATACTCTATCATAATTTTATTAATTTTTTGTATTAATCTTCCTTTTATTACTTTTCTGATTAAAAAAAAAATAAAGCAATATCATTCATCCATATGTAGTAATTTCTGTAATTTACCTTTGCTAATAGTGAAGCACATTGCAGATGTGCTCCTTTGCTTATCTCTGCAGTCTTTTTTCTCCTACCCCCCCAGCCCCAGTCCAACCACTAGCTTTAAACAATTTGCTGTGTCTTTGTTAATTGTACCCATGCTGCTGGCTGGTTTATTTAGTGTGATCTATAATAGTGCTGAAGTCAGGTTGTAGATAACACAAGATACTGCTGCATTATAGATTAGTCTATTATTACATAGGTATTAATAGTTTTTAGCATCTGTCTTACACTCACAAAAAGAGAAATCCTGTTAATAATGTGAAGAACTCATCTTCTAAGCACGTCTTGCATACCTTTGTTTCGTATCTGCTATATGCTTGAGTACTACTTAAAATATTTTGTTGGTTTTATACCTCTGAAAGGGAGGAAGGTTAGAATTTTTCTTGTTTTTTTTTTTGTTTTGTTTTACAGTGAAAGTGTTGGGCACAGGCAAAAGATAGATTCAGTAGAAATTATGGCCATCATAAAATACAAGAAATTAATTGTAACCAATATTTTGGTAAGATGAGGGTCATGGGGTCATTTTGCATTTCTCTGCATGTTTGGGAAGTTTAGGTTGCACAGGGAATACAAGAGCAAGCCTTCTGAATGAGGTAAGAAAAGAACTGTATGCAAGTAGTCTTTCTGTACCATCTTCCAAATAGGTATCTAGTACCATACTGGATGGTCACATGCTGTATGTCCCTTATGTTTTCGTTTCTAATAAGTACCACACTTCAGTTTTGTGTATAGTACTTAGGAAATACTGAAGTGCTTAAAGAAAAATCATTTTAGCAGAACAATACCAAATGACACTCATGATCCTGTGCATCATTCTAATCTATATTTTTCCACCCTGTGGAAGAGAAGTTCTAGATCAACAATGCCAAGTGTTGTATCTGTTTTTTAAAGATGGACAACATCTTTCAAAAAAAAAAAAATCCCCAAAAATGCAAACCAACCAACCCCTGCCTCCACCTCCCCAGGATTGCAGCTAACCCTGAATATGGTGAAAATGTAAACTGCTGTGTACTGGGAAATTAAGAAGCAGCTGTGACAACAGTACAGGTTGGGAACAGGCAGATTTAGGGGGCTGGGACTGCTGTTAGGAGCACTCAGCCAAAATATGTAGAGAGTATGACATAGTTTTTTGGGGCCACCCTCAGGATATTACTGGCTGTACCTGGGGTGTCCATCCTTTGGGCAAATTAGGCCATAAATTTTTTTTTTTTTCCAAAGGCACTGTCATTAGTGCCTTTCCTTATCACAAAACATATAACCAGGAAGCAGGCATCCTAGCACCACATGTTGAGCAGATGACTGCCCTTACGATACGATGTACAAATATCCATTGGATCACTTGACCCTGTAACTGTCCAGCCCCTCAACCAAACATGTGTTAGTCAAGTGACAGGAAAGCTTGCAGTTTGGTCTGCTGCACATATGCTTCTAGCTGTGTGACAGGGAGGACTTAATTAGGGGGAGAGGTGGGCTGGGCCAGACTGATTTTTCTCTGACACGCTGTGGTTTGAGCTTATAAAGAAGTGCTTCATGGTCAGGAGAGTGTACAGCCCCAACAAACAGCTGCTTGTGGAGAGATGGTGCAGTACAGAACAGCGTTAAGACAGTAAGGTTCAGTTGCCTGAAGTGCTAATGGCATAATAGAAGTACCATTTGGAAACAGTGAGTAGCAGCATTGGATGTGTTTAAGTTGCAGGAGGTGCGTGAAAGAAAAGTTCACCAACTTCTGCAGATACAGTGGCTTTGTGAACGGCCAGTGGCTTTGTACGCAGCCAGAACTCTTCCAGCCTGACAGACAGAGTACATACTTAACCCAGCTCATGTCAAAGCAAGGGGTCCAAACAGTGAAAGGGACCCACCTGTTCACTGCTTGAGTCCCTCTTAAAACTTGATCGGGTCAGTAGTCACAAGATACAGAATGAAATATGGCTACCTCTTTGTTTTAGAAGATGTATTTTGCAATACTCACCCATAATAGTACAGCCTAGTAATTGGCAGCCTTAGATAGGAATTGGAGGATGCAGGTTCAGTTCCCCCCATTGTCTTCTAGGATTAAGATGTCCATTTCCATCTCTTCTCACATGTTCTTAGGAACTTCCTGTGTTGTGTGTCTAAAGTCTTGACCTAACATGGGGTTTGGGAAAAGGAGGAGGTTTAGCCCTTTACTGTGATTATCTTCTGACTGTCCTGAAAGGCTAGTTCAAAATATCACTGGCCCAATGGTCAAGTTTTCTTTTTGCTTCCAACCTGATGATTCCTGGTCAGATGATAGCTCTTTGCCCCCACCCCCAGCTTCTCTCTCTTCTCTGCTTGTAGTATTGCTTCTCTGAGTTCTTTACACAGAAAGCTGAAACCCCTTTCAGCCTTCATATTGTTAGATGAAAATTAACAGGCTTTTTTAAATTTATTTTTTTTTACATGATAGTTTCTTTGTTATGTGATGATAGTATTACTTATTTGTTTCTGTTTAAATTAATTTTTTTGAGGGAACAGGTGGCCACTTTCNCTTCATATTGTTAGATGAAAATTAACAGGCTTTTTTAAATTTTTTTTTTTTACATGATAGTTTCTTTGTTATGTGATGATAGTATTACTTATTTGTTTCTGTTTAAATTAATTTTTTTGAGGGTACAGGTGGCCACTTTACAGGTTCTCAAACACTACCTACTGCTTCTGGAAAAACTACTCTTGATGCTTCCTACTGTTGTATTTTTTCTTTTTTCCTAGTGATAGCACACCAGGAACACTGTAGTGATCAACCAGTGCACCAGTGCACTCTGTTTCTTCTCAGTTGTCTGTAACTGATGAAATTGCAGCTAAAATTTCCTAAGGATATAATCCCTAGCTGGATGCATGAGCATGTTACAGTAGTAAATTCCATTCATGTACTATTGCAAATTCTTCTATGCTACTTCATTACATTCTGGATGATTCCTACTTAATCATATCTTGTGTATGTGTAATTGATATGCTCCTTGTTTTTGTATCAATAGTGTTCCAAAGCAACTTTGTAAAAATTACAGTAGCGATAATTCTCCTCCTAATGAACTTAAAATCATGGAATTTTCTGGAAGAGACCTTTCAGATCACCGAGTCCAACCATTAACCTAACGCTGCCAAGTCCACCATTAAACCATGTCCCTCAGCACCACATCTACACATCTTTTAATTACTTCCAGGGATAGCAACTCCATTTCCCTGGGCAGCCTGTTCCAATGCTTGACAACCCCCTCGGTGTAGAAATTTTTCCTAATACTTATCCTAAGTGCCCCCTGGCACAACTGGAAGCCATTTCCTCTTGTCTTGTTACTTGGGAAAAGACACTCCCCTTGCTACACCTTCCTTTCATGTAGTTGTAGAGAGCAATAGAGTCTCCCCTCAGCCTCCTTTCCTCCAGGCTGAACAACCCCAGCTCCCTCAGCTGCTCCTCATAAGGCTTCTGCTGCAGAGCCCTTACCAGCTTCATTGCCCTTCTCTGGACCACTCCAGCACCTCAATGTCTTTCCTGTAGTGAGGTACCCAAAACTGGACACAATATTCAGGGTGGGGCCTCCCCAGTGCCGAGTACAGGAGGATGATCACTGGCCTAGTCCTGCTGGCTGCATTATTCTTGGTACAGGCCGGGATGCTATTGGCCTTCTCGGCCACCTGGGCACATTGCCACCTCATACTCAGCTGGCTGTCAACCAACACCTCCAGGTCCTTTACCACCAGGTAGCTTTCCAGCCTCTCTTCCCCAACCAAACCCGTAGCGCTGCATGGGGTTGTTTTGACATGGAGCGGTTGTCTAGATTCTTGATTATTATTCTCCTTTTTACCCAGTTGTCTTTGTTGCTATTTTGCTGCCTGAATTCTCTCACTAACTCATTAATACCTTTATAGTAAAGTAAATCCTATATTTTAAATACTTTTAATAGGAATGTTAAAGTATTGTAGAGACAGCAATTCACACAGTGTAAATCATTTTTATTGACCTGAAAGGAAAGTAAATGAGCTACAGTCCCAATAAAGAGAAAAACAGAAGTCAATTGTAGAGTTTCAAAGAATCTGTCCCTGGCGTAGACAAGGAAAAGTAATAGTTCCTTCAACCTATGTAACTGACCAGGAGAATCTATATACATGTGTTTGAAAAGGTCTGTGGTAAACCTTTTAAAGTTAACCTAAATCTCAATTATGTACTGCAGGAGATGAATACGATGTATGCGCCATTTGTCTGGATGAATATGAGGATGGAGACAAGCTCAGAATCCTTCCATGTTCCCATGGTAAGTAGATTTATTTTAGGTTGGGTGTTTGTATTAAAACAGCTCTTTAGTACGCCATGTCTAAAAGTCACTGTGCATGTTTGATTCATTTATAAAATTTATTTCTTCTAATATGCAGAAGTATCTATACAACTTGGGAAAAGAGCAAACTTTTTTTTTCTCTTTAAAAGCCAAAAAGCTAGCATTCCTACTGCACATTTTTCTTTGGATGTGCACATGAAAGAAAATTTGGTTCCCTAATTCCCTAACGGTTGCCTAAATGTCTGTATTTAAGAGGGAAACACATTCCAGAGTTAATTTTTACATTTAAAAAAAAAAAAAGACTTTCACTTTCTCCAAGGCCATAGGTCATAAAACGCAATTCAATTATAAGTAACATAAAGATATGGATGAAAGAATGTAGTCTGTCCCATGGCCTGAAGCCGTATAGACCGCTGCCGTGACTGTTCTTTCAAGTCAGCATTGTCATTGCAAAAATTGGTGGAATATTTTTACTGTGACAAGCTCTGCGCTATCTGAACAGTCTTTCTCAAATACAGATCACTGCAAAAGGTGAATCTAGTAGCCAGACATGTATCTATCCACAAGGTGAGATGGCACTTAACTGCATACAAGTATACAAGAAGTACTCCAAGAGCCTATACCTCAAAATCTGGAAGAGGCCTGGACCCAAGAGCATTGCTGAACTTAAACATTTTTTTTTTTGATAAAAGCTCTGTAAAGTCTATCAAGATAGATAGGATTCATCCTTTCTAGCTTAAAACCCTCTCTGTCTCCCAGTTTGTTAGCTGTGTTCCAGCCATTTTGCCTGGGTGAAGCTTTAGCCAGCTTTTTTTCATTGAATTCCTGCTCTGACCAGGCACTGCAACCTGCAAATACCACACCATTGAGAGATTTTTTTAAAAAGACAACTGATGTTGCAGCCTTACATCCACAATGAGCCCAGAATGAGGAGATGAGGATCTGCAAAGTGCAGTCTGTCATTCATAGAAAGCAATTTCAGAACAGGCTGACAAACAAGCATTTCTTAGAAGAGAAAGAAGAGATCTTACAGCATCTATCCCAGTTGGGCACCGCAAAGTTAACTAAACCAGATCACCAGCATCAAAGGTTGCTGACAAACAAATAAAACCCCAAAATATTGCTTCTTGTGGAGAACATGCTGCTAAATGGGCTTGAACAGAAGCAGCACCTGCTTGCCTTTGTGAATATCAAATATTCTTTGTCAGATATAAGATCTTGTTAATAAGCAGAGCTAAGTTTTCAATACCATAAGACACTTTGAAACACTATTTCTTTAATATTTTTTTTTAAACAAAGCCAGTGTAGTTACAGTGCCAACTGTAAACTGAATTTAAAATCTGCAAAATCATGAGGTAGTTTTATTTAGTAACAATGTGCTTCACTATAATCTTGGTGGATGTTAGAAACATTAGGAGGATGATGATGGTGGGCATGTCTGTTGCAGGGTGGCTGTAATTCCTCAAGAAGCTTCTAAAGCTTATTTCCTCAAATGTGGCCCATTGCAGGACTTTTCTCAGATTTAATTAGTAGAGGAAATAGGTATTTATTGCATATATCCATATGTCCAAGATCCTTATCTATTTAGGTTTTTGTAGGTAAGGATAGCCAGTCTGTATGCTAGCAAACTTGCAACTGGATGTGTGAGTTAAGCTCTAAAATTGTTCTCTTGTTACTAAGCATAAACATAATTAAGCGGATTTCCTTGTCCTTTTCACATAAGTTATTAAGTACTTGTATTTTGTTTTTTAACAGCGTATCACTGCAAGTGTGTGGACCCGTGGCTGACAAAAACAAAAAAAACATGTCCTGTGTGTAAGCAGAAAGTGGTCCCTTCTCAGGGGGACTCTGACTCCGAAACAGACAGTAGTCAAGAAGAGAACGAAGTCTCTGAAAACACTCCTTTGCTTAGACCATTAGCCTCAGTTAGCACTCAGTCGTTCGGGGCTTTGTCAGAATCTCATTCCCATCAGAACATGACCGAGTCCTCAGAATATGAGGAAGATGACAACGACAATATCGATAGTAGTGATGCAGAAAATGGAGTAAACGAAGAAAGTGTAGTGGTTCAACTACAGCCCAATGACGAAAGGGAGTACAGAGTGGCAAATACTGTTTGAGACCACTGATGATGAATAGTCTTTGAACAAAAGAGTCCTTAAGGCTATACTTTACAAATCTTTATGTAGGGAATATATTTTAATCTGTAATCCATTTGGTTTCTTCAATAGGAGCAGCAGTTCACGTAGTAGTGCTATGGTTAAATCATTACATACAGATTTATTTTTGATTCAGGTATTCAGTCACACGTTTGTCTTTTCAAAATGAAGTTTAACTGGACTTCACAATGCTAATGAATACTGTTAATAGTTTGTATCAATAGAAGTATCACACAGATTCTTACATGTATCTTGTTGAAACGGGATTTATCTGGAAGTCTTTTTTTTTTTTTTCCATTTTGTAGCTACAACTGGGTCATACTGATAGCAATATTTATTACATCTATGGTATGTGTTACACCTTAAGCCCAACAAAAAATGTATTTGCATGTTTGTATAGAGTTTTCCTAAAAACTGTCACCACTACTGAAAGAAAAATGTAGAACAGATCAATATTCTATATGCTGGTGTATCAAAACAAAGCAGAAATGCCACTTTTATCTCAAAGCAGTGATTCCAAATAATCCTTTGGAGTTTGCCACAAGTAGCTGACTTTAAGCAGTTCCATTCAGCAGTTCCTAGGATAAGGAAATGTAGAATATATGTTTAGTTTTGAGCAATTCACAAGGTAAGATCCACCATAAACATGTTGATTAGCCCTACTCGCTACTACGATGTAGTCTGGTTTCCAGTGATGATGTGGGAGTTGGGGGGAGGAGGGAGGATGACTAAAACAGAGGTTTTGTTCCACGGAAAAATAATTTTAGGTAAGTATTCTATTGATCCTCAACTCATATACCTCTTACTAAAGAGCATTTTATGCTGCATTAGTCTGCTAAACTATGTATATAGAAAATTGTTCTTTTCAAATATCTGATTTGAAAACAAGTGCTTACAACTGTTAAACAGAACTCAGTACTTACCAGTGTATCATTAAAAAAGTAAACACTATATAATACCTCTGTAACTATGTAGAAAGTAAAAACATACATATAATCAAAATGCAGAGATTTTTTTTATATGGCCTTGAATAAGGAAAGCTTGAAAGAATGTTAATAAACATGTTTTCCACTTTAAATATCAAAAGGAATTTATTGAACTTTTGCATTACTCACATTAATTGTGTGCTCTTCTACATTTATTATTAAGGTTAAAGTGTTTTTAGAGATCAAGAACACGCAACCGTTCAGATCCCTTAGTAAACATTAACCTGCGCTGTGCTGTGTATCACAGTACAAAGTGCTGCACTGATCAATACTATATGCAGGGGGACTAAGTTACGTGGAAAAAACTTATATTTTGTTCACTGCTAGTTTGAGGGGAAGTTGGAATCGGTCTAGGTCTGTACCTGTCACTTGTCTCGGGGAGAGGGAAAGGAGCCTGGGGTGTCAGCACGGTTATTGCTGCTGCCTGAGCCTGTGCTGGGAGGCAGGAAAGGGAGATCCTGGACCCAGGTGGTTGCAGGTGAGGTTTTCCATTTGTCATTCCTGACCTCATCCGTAGCACGGCTACACCCTCCTTGCCTCACCCAGCAATACCAGTCACTTCTCTGTGACTGGCTAAGAGCAGGGGAAGTTTATTTTTCAGGATGAGGCACAGTACAAGGCTAATAGTGAAACAATGATTCATCTTCAAACCAGCAATTGCCACCAGCAATCCGTGAGGTTAATGACAAACAAGGTATTATTATATTTTCACTGTGTAAAATTCCACTTCAATTTGCATATGTCAATTAAGTCTAAATGTGAGCACTGGTTTCTGAAAACTTACTAAGCTGTCTCTTGAAAGAGGTTCCTGCTGTTGATACCTTCTGAGTGCATGTGTTTATTCGCGATTGTATTTCAGGCACCCCTAACCATGAAGAGATCCAGAACCCTGAACTGAAGTAAACTTTGTAACATACGTTGTATGTAACTCTGGTTGTAGTATTTGCTGCAATAAGTAAAATTACACTCTTTTTATTGGTTTCTCACCTGCTGTTTTCTGCACTATACAGAGAAAACACCTGCAGAAAGCGTAGTTTCCATCCCAAATAATACTGTATGGTTTGGTTTTGGTTTTGTTTGTTTTTAAATGGTTCAATTTTTTTACATTTCCTAATGGTATTAATGTGTATTTTATTTCAGCTGGCCTTGGTAGTAAACATTGTAGTGATACTCCCCCTGCCATACCGCCCTTGTGCCACTGATGCAGTTCACTTGTCTCTTTCCATTGCTGGTGAGAATGAAAAATAAAGAAGGAATAGCACTTCATTATTAGAAATACTTCGGGAAGTGAAGCATCTCTCAGCACTTCCAAGTAAAGCTTGTCTATGACACTAAAACTTGCTGGATAGATCTTCTGTCTCAAAAGGGAAAGACAAATGGGGATTTTTTTTTTCCTCTGGGCTGTGACCTACTACGTTATCCACATGAAGCAGCACCATTTCCTTACCATTCCCTGCAAGAAACTGGCTCCCAGGGTGGGGTGGATTTTTTTTGCTTATGGTTTATGCTTCAGTCTGTTTATCTAAGTTATCTAAGTTCAGTCCCTCACTCCCTCCTGGAATAGGATGTTGGTGCTTTAAGCAGGTTCACCCTTGATTGCCTTGTTGAAAAAAAGTTCTTCTAGTAAGTAGTTATAAGCGGTGTCTGAAGCTAGAACTATTTCATGAGACGTCTGAAGCATATCATCCCCACATAAAGCAGCGCAGGTGTCATTAGCAGTTAGCACAAAATATTACTTGTATGACCAGTATAAATAGCTCTCTACAAACCAAGCTCGCTCCGAACCTTTTGTTACGCAGTGAGAACAAACTACTTGAAAAAGGAGCTGAAAGAGGGGCCAGGAATTAAAACCTGTCCTCCAAGGGGAAGGTGAGCTTTTGCTGCGTGTTGGGGGGTGGGGGTGTGTGTGTGGAGGAAGTGGGGGAAGAATCTATTTAAAAAGCAACTGGAATAAATTGATGTGTTATCAAGTGGTGGTGGGTTTTCTTGGTTTTTTATTTCTTGACAGGTCAGTGATCCAGGAATGGGGAAAGTTTAAGTAACAAAGTGAACAGCTTTCCTCACATCCTGTTCCCCCACCCCAGGCAGCAGTGCGTGATCTTGGGAGAGTTCCAAGGCCAGTGTTTGTTCAAACAGTAGTAATAGGTACCTACATACAAAATAATATAATGAATATTAAAAATTGGGTGCTGCCTAAAAATGCCATGCTGTCAGCAGTTTGGAATAGTTAAGATTCAGTAGAGGAAGCATCTAAGAGAATTCTAAATAACGTGCCTGTTATAAAACCGAGACCCTCTGAAAGGCGAAGCAACAGTGGCTGGTATCATGACTATCTGTGAGTTGCTGTGCTGCAGAGAATAAACACCGAGAGGGTGTATTTCAGAGAAAGTGAGGGACTGATTAGATTGGCCAGTTTTTGACGCTGGCTTCCACAGGCCAAAGGCTTGATATTTTGCACTTAAATCATCTTCCCGCATGTGCCGTGCCATCTGAGAGGTGTAAGTCACTGCGGACAGAAGGAAACCTTCAGAAAGCGCGGGGATTCAATCGAGAGTGACTTGTTTTCCAAAGTTTGAAGAGAGACTGAAAAAACACTTGAGAACTCCCCTTAACACAACCGTTGCAGCAATTCTGTCTCTTCTCCGTGTTGCTCTTAGTTTGCACAGCTTTCTTGCTCCTTTCTTCTCTATTTTTGAAAGATTAATGTCAGTTCCGTTCTTTTATCCAAGCCCCGAGTAACAGCGAAGGCTACAAAAAGAAAATAAAAAGGATGTGGGGCCTGTGCTTCGCTTCCTCAGGGGTGGGATCTGCCGCCACAGGAAAGGATGCTGTGCTTTTGAAGCATAGGAGCAAGCAGAATGAGTGCGCTTTGGGTTGGGGGTTTTGGTGGATTTTTGGTTTTTTGGGGGTTTGGATTTTTAATAAAACAGTTCTGTTATGTTAAAATGGGGAGTGGTGGTACAGCCGTGCCCGTGGAGTGGTTGGAGCTGTTGGGATGAGGGGTGGGGGGCAGGACAGGGAGCAGTGCTGCCCTGCCCCGGGTGGGAGGACAGTAGGTGCGTGGTGCTGCGTACGACCTGAACTCGGCAGATAAAATCAGTCACTCACCCGGAACTTTGTACAGTCTGAGACCAAGTGTTTTGCTGTGGCTCTTCTACTGACATTAATTTTTTTCAAGGAAATAAAAATGAAAGCATATTTCTGACCTAGGTCACGATTTAGCATTCAAACCTTTTAGCACGGGAAAATACCCTTTGTATTTAAATTGTCTGTTAATCTGGAAATGGGAGTTACGTGAAAAACTTGTTGGGAATCCAGGTTATTCAAGAAAGGTGGTTTACGTAGACCCTACCCAACCAGATGCAGAGAGAGCATTCTGCTGTGGAAGTTCAACAAATGCAGTTGAAAAAAGTGATTTAAGCACTATCTGATGACTTACCAAGAAAAAGCAGGCAGGGGCCATGCAGCCGCCCTCTGCTCAGGAGAGGGGGAATTCAGCAGGAAGGAACAACGTTAAAATGAAGAAGGAAATGGGATGAACAATTAACTTTGTGTTGTGCGGCACCCATGGCTATTCCTGCCTCCGAGCTGCCATTGCAGGGAATTCCAGCTGCTCCAAGGATGGGAACACCCCAACCAAACCAACCCCCTGCAGTCAGAATGTGAGTGAAGAGTGAATATGGGTCGGACACGCTGCGAAACAGATTCATGCACGATTTCATGGGGGAAGCGAGCAGTTTGGTCTGGTCTGCTTTAACTTCAGCGCTAAGGGTGGGGAGATTATAGTTTGGACACTGAGAACCCAAGTGATCAGAGCAGATAAACCCCTTCTAAAGGTTTTAGTTGCCCCAGCAGGTGCTGGCAGCCCCTAGGAGAGGAGTGGGTGCAACAGCCACCCTGGAGATGAGGGTGTAGCTCAGGGAGAGCAAAGGCGCAACAGTGAGGCCCGAGCAGTGCAGAACTGGCAGTGTCGGGACTCAGAAAAGCACAGCATGAGCTAAAGATTAACTTGTGTGGTTTTGGGCTTTCCTCCTTTTCCCCAATGGGCACCACCCCATCTCAGCAGTGCCACCCGTTAACAGGCACTTAGTCACAGGGCCCGTGTTTTCCAAGTCCTTGGGTGACGGAAGGTAAAAGCCAGGTAGAGTTCTGTTGAGGTAACAGAGACCTTACGTCTCCCTACGCCTCTTCAAGGAGAGCATGTCCTCACCCCAAGGAACCGATCGTGTGGCAAAGGTCTCCTCTGCCTTCTATTTTGGGGACTGTATGGCAGGTACTCACATGGCAGGGAAATCCCCTCTCCGTGGAGCAAGATAAACCCGGACTTAAGTGACAAGAAATCATCTCCTACTTAAGATCTACCCCCCAGACCTGCCTGCCCTTTGACCGAAGCGTTCTCCTCACGCTGGAGCTGCCTTACACAAGGGACGTCTGTGCTTCTCCCCGCGCTAGCGCAGCCAGCCATGGGACGCAGGAGGACCGCAGAGGAGTCCTGTGGGGTCAGGGACGGGGGGGAAAGAATTACCAACAGCCAGGTTTTGTTTGGTTGGAATAAATTTATTTCATCTGTCTGTAAACAAGGTGTTTTTAATAGTTATGGCATTTTTTGAAATGCATATTAAATCAGATGAGTTAGACTGTATCCCAGATGTAACAAAGTGCAGGGAAAGAAATGGACAAATCAGCAACAAGAATTTGTTTAAATCTGTACATTATCCACAAGGCCCAACAACAGAAGCAAATACTAGAATGTCCCTAAAGTAGTGCCATTCGAAAGAAACCCTTGTAGTCAGTTAAAATCCATCTCACAATAGCAACAGTTCATTTTTTTTTTTTTTAAACAATAGTATGGCACAGAATACATATTAAAAAATTCATCACAAGACAGCCAAGTCAGTTATTCCAACCAATACCATCTCCCATTTATTCTTTTGTATACAGAGTTCTGCAGTTCTCTCTAAATGGACATACAGGTTAGTACCGTGCCTGAACTGAGAGTTTGGTTACAGACATTTCAGATGACTCGTGCACGAGGCAGTTCACTCCATGATTTCTGCAGCGAGGGTGTGACAGGCCAAATGAAGATTTTTAAATTTGAAATGGCATAATTTTGACAGTTAGCTTTCAAACTACCGACCTTCATCCAAACAGTGGCTTCAGAGCAGCAAAACTCTTTTACCAGTAAGCGATCTGGCAGAAAGACCGGAGTCAGTCAGAGCTCCCAGTGTAGCTGAAGGTGGCAGTTTTCCACAATGACATTGCAATTTCATATTAAAAAAACAAAAACGAAACGAAAAAGGAAACCCCACGACCCCCAAGCTGCAAATTAAAATTGGTCCTATGAAAAACTGAAACCAGACACACTCCAGATGGTTATGTTGGGATATCTAATGTCCGTAATGGCAGCCTTTTACTTCTC
>VZRU01017849.1:108963-135111 GCA_013398155.1 Pedionomus torquatus | reverse complement strand
GGGTGAGTACCGGCCGCCGGGCCGCCTCCCCCGCGCCGCTCCCTGGGGCGGGGAGGTTCGTTCGCCGCTCTTAGGGCCGAGGAGCCGCGCTGCTCCCCGCTGGGGAATCGCGGGGACTTCCCGGGCCGGCCCCTGCCGTTCGCCGGGGCGGTGGGAGCCGCTGGAGCGGAGCCGGCACCGGGAGCCCCTGGGGCGGCTGAACACCCCGCGGGGCTCGGCCCCTCCCGGGGGAGGCCGCGTCGGGCTGCGGTTGTGTTTTATTTCTATCCGTTTCCACGTTTAATTTGGCGTGACCGGGCCGGCTGCGGGGCTGGAAGCGCTGCCGGTGGCGGCCGGCCCTGCCTTGCCCTCCGCTCTTCCCGAGCTCCGGCCCGTCTCCCCTCCGTGCTGGAAGAGAATTCATTGCACTCAGTTGTGGGGTCCCCTCCTGGCACACCAGCATCTGCTGGATTTTACTTCTGCGTGGTTGTGTGAGTGGTGACTTCAGGTTTTACTCTTCCAGGTTCCACCAAGTTTCGATAGAAATGATTTAGTTTCTGTCTTCCTTTAGAAGATGTCCGGGTCTGATACTGGTGTCTTACTGCGCTGATACTGGCCCAGGGCAGGATGACTGCTTGGAAGACCATCCTACAACGAGGTGCAGGAATGGTCGCCTACAGCTTGAAAAAGGGCATGGTTTAGGTCTTGCTTAACATTGATATCTGGGGATCACCTTCCATTTGAGGTTTTGCTCACTGGGTATCTGTTGTGATCCTCTGGGAAACAGAGACAAGTGGAACAGGATGTGGCTGTCCACGTATTTACCTTTGGAGCTTTAATTCAAGAAGTTAGATCTCCTACCTGAATACGCCAAGGCACAGGACACAATAATTGAATATGCCTCTTCCTGAGATTACATCCCCCAGGAAGAACATTCACCAGGTATTTATAACGTGGATCTCCACAGCATATTTCAAGGTGTTCTTAGTGCTTTTAAAACCTAGTTCAATTTTCATGAGATTGAGTGTTGTTTAGATACTAATAGAGGTTTTTTAGATTACTTGAGACTTACAAAAGAGCTTGTTTGCTTCTTGTACCTTAATTCCATAAGTATTTTCTCTATTTTATTTTTGCAGTGCCTTTCCCCCTCTGAATTTGGACAGCACCAGAGCTTTGCTTTATCCTTTTCCAGCCATCCATGTACACCAAAAACATCCTCTTGTCATTGTGTCTGCCAATGAGTTACAGGCCTTAAATTTGTTCTCAGCTTTCTAAGTAGCTGAAGTTTTTCTGTTGTGTGTGGGAAGTTTCAATTGCCTTCGTCATCTTCTCTCCCCAGATTCCTTCTGTGAGAAGGAGGAAAAGTTCTCGTCTGTCTGAAGTTGCTGTTGAGGGCCACTTCTCTTTTTTTAATGTTCTTCCATGGGAGGTCACGGTTTAACACTGTTACTTGCACAGAATGGAATGCATCCGTCTTAAATGAACAAGAGGCTGAGGGCTTAATTAATTTTAGAGTTCAACCAAAATGCCTTTGGTTTTTGTATATATGTGGTTTGGACTTGTTGGTTTTGCAGGCTGCAATAAGGATTCCAAATTGTTTCACCTTACTAAGTGAATTTAGTAACTACGGAGGCAGACAGCGTGTCACCCTAAACCCAGGGGCAGGCCTTGGGAGTTTTGGAGCTGCCTGTTTGCTAGCATCATTATCCTTTGATTAATTAGAGGTGGACTTTGTATGGACGGCAGGCTGCTTGGTAGAGGTATTTCACTCAAGAAGCCATGGATTTCCAGGGCTATAGCCAAAGGCTACAACCTCTAGCCTGGAGGTGTCTCGCCTTCCTGCGTGCAGCTTTCCACACGTTTGTCCATCCCTTCTGCCTAAGGGCCAACCGTGAGTTTCCATGCCCTTATGACCTAATGTCCAGTCCTGCTTGGTCACCTCTTTGGTGAACCAAACATTTCACCCAGATGTGAAAGAATGTGGCGTGGGCCTGGTAATATTGCCACCGCTTTGCGGGAAATGTCACAGTTTTTTTAATAACTGCATAAACCCGGTGATCAGTAGTCTAAGTGCTACTTATGAGGAGGTCGTGTTAGCAGTACAGAGACTGCAGTTTGTCTGCTTTTAATGGTTTAAATCAGAAATAACCGCATGGAAGTCTGGGGTCTCCTGAACATACATGGATGGACAAGAGTAGAGGATTTGCCACCTGCTTGGTAGCTTGGTTTTTAGTCGTGTTATTTGTGAAGTAACTCTAGTAATATATTTAGGAAGTGAAGTCTAAATTGGGTTACAGTTATTTAATGTTATGAAACTACCAGGTAGCTTGTATAATTTGCAGATTCAGCAGTGGATTTCCTAGAAATCATAATCTTTCAATTCTATTTTTACCATGAGGTGCCTCATTGTATCGTGTTCTATGCCATACATTCATTATCATGCTGCTCATATAGACACTACCGCAAATACACCTTTGAGATTGTTTGATTTAAGAAATGGAGGATGTGCTCTATACGTTACAGACTGTAAGAGAGAGGAGTTCCAGTTCTGTGTTTTGTTACAAGTCTTAATTGGAAGCTGAAACGTATGTTAAATTAAAGATTTATATGTAAACAAAAATATTGTTAAAATTGACAGATGTGGGTCACTTTAACATCAGTACCTGATGAATGATGCTGTCTCAACATAAGCTGCACATGCATGATAAATAGTTGTTATTTGATTTCTTGTATTTTAGTCTCTCTCTGCATTCTGCCCAGTAGTTCTTTCTGGAAGGTATTTGCACACTACAGCCACAGTTTGGGGTTTTTTTTTATGCACCTTGTAACAATTATTAGCGTTTTTGCTTTGGTTCAGAACTTTGTCTAAGACAAAGTTTATGTTGGATCGCATCTAAGAAAAAGAATCATTTGAAGAATTTTAAAGTACCGACTGTGCTTAGCCAGGGTGTACTATTTATAGCTTTGTGAGAAACCTCGACTGCTTTTATATTAGTAATGTAAAAGTTGAAATAGGCCAAAAACTTGAAGGAGGGCCTATGTTTTATTAGTGAAACAACTTGCTGTTTTCTGTCAGGCTTTGTAACTACCAGAGCTGCTGCTCTGCTCAAAATGGTAGGACAGCCAAAGGTGAGGTTTCTTGCAATGTTCCAGGTTCTTCCTGTTTTTCACCAAATTGACCCCTTTGGAGATAACTTTAACCAGCACTTACGTGTAGACAGGAAGGGCGAGTGGCCATCAGCAGAATGCAGCCCGACTTCTTTGTGAACGTTAAGCTTTATATGGAGCCACAGCTCGCTCGATGCGTCATTTGTCTCCAGCTCAAGCCGGCTTGCAGTGCGGCGCTGGTGGCTTCCTCTTCAGACCAGCTTGGGTTTCCCGTGGCAGTCTCTCTCTTCACCACAAGTGCTTTCGGAAGTGCAGAGGGTAAAACTGATTTAGAAGTGTTGCAAGTTGACTTCTGCTGATTAAAAGCCAAGAAGTGAGGAGCAGTCTGTCTTGTAACCTCAGGGCGGTGACTGGGAAACAGGCTTTGCAGGGTCCTTCCACAGCTACTGGAGTGACTTGGCTGAAAATCGAGGAAGCCGCCAAAGGCTGGGACAAGCGTTAGATAGAAATAAATGGTTAAAATGACATATTAACGAGCTGAAAACTTGAAGCTAGCTTTAAAAGAATACGGTGATAAGAATCATTAGACTAAGACCCCAATGTGGTTTTATTGCGTAGCAACACCTGGGCAGGAAAAGGTCCTCTCGGGTGATGGCATAGCTATGGTTGTGCTGTGGAGAACCCTGTACAGCAGCACTCAGAAACGTCCAGAAAGTTCTGAAGAAAAAATGCCATCCTGGTGGATTTTATATGGTTTGGAAATGTGGTTTAACTCCATATACTAATGAGAGTTTCATCTCTGTAGAGGAGGGTTGCCTGGTACAGTTTTATGGGTGTAGATAGCTCTGCAAAACCTTTGTCTTTCTGAGAATTAATTAGGTAAGCAGTTAAGAAGAATTTCCCTTCCTTATCCTTTATTTAACCGTCAAATTCAAACGTAACAAACCAAAAATGTAACTTTTAAAATCAGATGCAATCATAGGGGAGTTGCTATGTTAGATGCTAAGGGTATGAGATTGCTTCCATTGAAGGGGCTTCCATAAATGCTTTAAACCTGAGGAAGGACAGTTCTTTGAGGATCTGATTTATAGACTGGCCAAAGCACTAAAAAAGATGTCTGAAATAAAGGAACTTTGCTCAGCTTTTGGATTTTTAAGGTAAAATTTTATCCCGCTGGTGACCAATAAAAAATAAACCTTAATCCTAGAAATTGAAGTATACTATATGTAAATTCTTAGTTGGACAGGTAGTTTCCAGTTCATAACAGTGTCTTTGGTGGGAATCCCTGTATGAGATGTGCAGAATTAGGCTTGCATGACCCCGGTTTCTGTGTATTCAAGATTTATGAAATAGTCAGGTTCCTCGGTATACGCAGATCCTGCAATATTTTGTTTTGCTTTAAATAAAGCAAACGGAACTCAAATCAGTAGCCCTCTATTAACTTTTCAGTTATGAGGCAAGGATGTGTACTGTGAAACTCAGTCGGTTTGTTGGTAGCTTGGCAGAGTGGAGGGAAGGTGGTAGCGTCTTCCATCCAAGCTTTTTTATTTATTTTGGTTTATTTTATTTTGTTTTGTTTTCTTCAAGCTCATGGTGAATCTTACATGCCTTTGTTAAGTGATTGTTTCGGTGAATGACAGGTTGCATAGAAGTTAATTGGAAAACTAAGAAATGCAGTAAGGAAGTTGGAGAAGCACAAAGTTAGAGGAAGAGAAAGCAAAAAGATGGAAAATGGAGCAGAGCAAGTGTGGGATCATTTTTTTTAGTGGATATTTGTGCAGCGTGGTTAAACAAGAACAGCTCACAATCTTAGTACTGCCTGAAGTACCTCTGATCCCTGTGCAGACTTCACTGACGGCACTGAGAAATGATGTTAGTTGGAAAAGAGCAACATTTAACTATTCCTGTGGATTTTTTTCTGTCAAAGTTGACTGGTACATAATTTTACTTCTTCAACAGCTGATTGGTGTTTTTGCGCTGTGCTAGCACACATTAATTACACCCCCACACCTCCCAAATTTTCCCTAATGTATTGCCTTGAGGATGCATTGGGGTAACACCAGGAGCCTCTCCTGCTGAACATGCCCACCAGGTCAGCAGCGCCTTCCTGACCTGTCATGTGGCGTCCCAGTCTGTCTCCAGTTCTTGGTCACCAGTGGCACTTGTCTTCTGCCTATTGAACTGTCAGGCCCTTGTGTTTTTTTCTAGCTCACGGTTTCTTTATGGGATTGTTTTTTGCACCACTTTCTGCTGATTATTGAGTCTCCCATGTGATTTGGCCAGGGAACTGGAGTTTTATTTGGTACATTATTTCCTTCATTGAGCTTTCTTCCAGTGACAGTATCTGTAAATATGTCTAGTTGGGGGATGTTCCTTCTCTGATCACAAATAATTTTGCTGTTGATGCTTGTTATTTGTTAAAAGTCAGAAGGATTTTTGGATCACAGATACATAAATTTATCTGTCGTATATAATTTCTACCCAAAACTTTCACTGTCTGTAAAAGCATTTAATAATAATTCTGAAGTATAAAAAGCCATATTTTCCCAGTGAAATTATATGGTTCCACCTTTACAGTACTCTGAAAATTTACAAATATATATTGTTTTAGGAAAGAAGCAGAAACAGCAAACATTTTTTCTTTCGGTTTACAAAACTCAATTTTTGCTCTGAGTAGCAGTCAAGCTGCCTGCTGTCAGCTCACTGAAGAAGAGCCAGTATATGTGTGTGTATGTATATATAATATGTTTAATAATTAGAATATTATTGTTGCTAATTTTTGATAATTGGAGTGCTACAGTTTCTGCAGCCAGAGAATTATTTTAGCCGCAGCCGTAATGCTTTTCTCTCAATTGTGTTTAGTCAAATAAATATCACATTTTTGAGAAACAAAGTATATGAGAATTATTCTGCTCAAATTTGTCTACATAGTCACAAAAGAAGATCAAAGAAAAGTTTCAAATGTATGAATTATGTGCTTAGGAAAAGTGTACTCAATCTGGAAGTCTAATACTGCTGAACTCTAGAGCAGCCACTCTGGTATGGATGAAAAGAAACATTAAGGATCTAAAAATGGGAGGAACAGGGGAAAGCAGAAATGAGTGGAGAACAGCCAGAAAATATCATGGCTTCACTTAGAAAATCTTCTCTTTTTTGAAATGCTCGACTGAAGGAAACAAATAGTACTGCATCTTGACCAGACAGCTACTCATAATGAAAAGTAAACATGTTGAGAATGTTATGGGGTGGAGCTGAGGCAGATCTCCTCCAGCATCCCAGGAAGCTGTGATCCACGGAGACCTGGTGGCTGGCTTCAGGAGGTCATAGATTTAATTGTGTACCGGTCTTGGTGACATGATCGTGTCCCCTGACATCACTGGTTTAAAATTGTCTACATATTAAGTGCCAATGGAGGCGAGCATCTGTATCTTGGATTATGTGCATTGTAATTGCACTGGCTTTGGTGGTAGCTTCTGCTATTCAGTAGTGGGAGAGGATAATCATCCCTGTCAAGTGATTGTTAAAGACGAGCAAAAAAACCCCAAAATATAATAATAAGGAAAAAAAAGGTTTGTTTTTAGTTGAAATTACTAAATGTTTTTGTTTCTATCTCTGTGATTTTAGAAACTGTATGCTGTAACAGAAGAAATACTACAGAAGGAGTTACGTTTATAACCACAGCATGACCACGATCACCTTACAGTGAGCAAAATAGCACTTTGAGTTTAGCAAAGGTCAGTTGAGCAGTTCTACCATCTCTACTGCAGTTTCCTCCTCCCCTGCCCTTCCCCATGCCCTGTCCTTTCAGAGCAGCAGCCTGGTGTGTACAATTGAGTGATTGCTTTCCAAGGAGTTGTAAGGTGTTTTTTTCCAAAGGGTGTAAAAATAAATAAAAGTAGAGATATCCCAGGTAATTTTCAAAATGTAATTAAAATATGGTTTAATTTAATCCACTTTTCAGGTATTTCCAGTATTAATCAGGAATACCTTTTGGTTTTTTGCCACAGTGCAACTACTATTAAATACCACTACAGCCAGAAGTAAACCAGTGCTTCAAGGATGGTGGTGGGTGTTGTCAAGTGTTTTCTGCTGAAAGCAAAGAGAATGTAGCTGGGGCATAGATCCAAAAAATGGAGCTCAAATCTCAAATCCCATTTCAGACCTGAAATTGTCCTGAGACCTGCTTTGTTTCTGGCTAATCTGTAGATGATGGGATCCAACACGGGCACAGAGCTGGGTGAGGTCCTGGCTCCAGGGGCTGTTGGCAGCTTCTGGGGACACAGCAGAGGCACAGGATCCCTGCCCTGCAGCACCGGTAGCCAGAGCCAGCTCTCCTCCAGCTTGGCTTCTTGGAGAGCATGACTTGGAGGCTTTGAGAACAGCTCACAAATACTGGGATTTCCCCTGTAAAATGAGCGGGGCCATAGGTGCCGTCACCCTTTCCACACAACCCTTTGAGAGCACTCGGCAAGCAACAGGAAGCCTGGGATTCAAATCCCTTCTCTTCCTGAGAAGTTGCAAATTTTCCACTTCTGTTGAGGGTGCTGGAGCTCCTGGTAACTGGCTTTTGGGAGGAGCGTGCTGCCTTCCCTCGCTTCTTCCTTGCCTGAGCCCTGGCTCCAAATGGCAGAGCAGTGCCGAGCACTGCAGCGATCCTTATGGAGCAGAGGAAGGTGCTGGGTACACGCCTGGCTCCACAGGCTGGCACTCTGTCATGGGCATTTTGAATATATTCATGTATGTCCCTGTCCGGATAGTGACACGTTCTCTGCTTGGTCGAAGATAGAGCAGCTTTAAAATGAAGCCCTTACACACTGTAAGAGTAAGTCAAACAAACCTCTCCTCCTCTGCGTGTGACAGCTGTGAGATGCTGGGCTTGCTGCTTCTCTATAGTTTTGTGAGTATGTTTGCTATTTTTGGACTGCAAGTCTTTCAGTAACTTCCAAGACCCTGGCACTAGATGGTGCTTTAATCTACTTGCACTTTGAAGCCTATTAATTTTAACCACAAGCTAAAAATAGGGAAGAGTAAATGAAGATGTGTATGCCTGCTGCCACGTTTGCAGTGCCCCTTTCCCCTCTTGTTAGCAGGGCGGTGCAAATGATAATTTAAACTTAACTTCAATGAAAATTAAAATATAGCAGAATCTCGTTGATCCAGTAGGTGCTTTATAATCACTCTTATTAGCACCCTTTAATGTACCCTCGGGCTCATGGGAGAAGTTGCTGTAAGTTAGATATTAGCTTAATATGCAGCCCATTTGCAGCATAAGTAGGCTGTGCTGAATAAAGGTAATGCCATTTTCAGAACAAAGTTTCTGTTTGTATTTCAGAATGGGGTGGGGGTGACCAAGCCTTCTGTTTGCTGTGCTCATTCAGTAATGCATTTGCATTTTCACTTCATGCTACCAAAGCCAACAATTCAGAATCATCTGTTATCAGTCACTTTGGGTTTTTTCTCCATGTGTTACCCTTGAAAATATTGAACAAATAGAAATAAATAAAAACCAGCTTTGAAACTGTAGTGTTTAATACTTTTCATTTAACAAGCTTCATGTCTCACAGGCTGCGCAACACATCAGAAATTTAAGAGCTTCTCTGCCTTCCGCAGAAATAGTTGCAAGTAGTTTCAGTTTTGTTCTTGGGTGCCTGTGTTGGTAGCAGCAAGAGACTGGTTCAGTCAAAACCATTGTCCAGACACTGAAGTAGCAATCTATGTAATCGGTTCCTGTTCACAGCCCCTCTGCAATGCTATGAAATGGTTTAATGTAGTAAACCGGGAGAGACATACTTGAGGAAAACTCTCAAAGCATGCTGTGCTTGGAACGCTGGAGGTGATAAGACAACTGCATGTTGCATCTTGCTCCCATCGTTTTCTCAAGGTCTAACCCTTCAGTGACTTTCACTTTTTATCAGCAGGACTCTGGACGTAGCACAGAACAAAAAGCCTTCAAAGAAAACTTTACGTGAATGCAGTATTGCCAATATGAGCAAAAGCTCGTATTTCTGGAAGATTCCTACTCTACTACAGAACTAAAGGAACCATAGTACATACAGAAGAGCACACACGGTATTGTAGAAAACAGGGTTTGCATATGGCAATCTGATTACAGCATTGGCCGTGCTGAGTTGGGAAACAGCACAAGCAGCTTTCAGAAAAAAGCTGCTGAAGATAGTAAATTTAGAAAGGTGTTTCACAGGTGACCTGGCAAAATTTTAATTGCCACTTAATTAATCCACTTTAATTGATTAAGTGGATTCAAAGTCATAATTTCCATATGAATCAAGACAAGTTTGGTGCTCAAGTATCTTTTAAGAATTTGTTCTGATGAGGTTGTCACCAGTTGCATTCAGACTGTAAAATTTCATTAGGACTGGTTTTAGGGGAAGTAGTTTGCCACTCTTTGAAGAAAGAAGTAAATAGGAGGAATTAATACACCATCCTTTGGCACCACCATCATTCTATAGAAAGCGTATCTACAGAAATAGGTACTGTAAAGTCTGCACAGTGCATAAACTGACTTTTATTTCTTTTTTAGATGCTCTTTATGTCATTGTCCCATGTACCAGTGAGCTGGGTAGCTCTTCCTTTTTCCTTGCAAGTGAAGAAGGTACACTAAATATGCTAAATTTTCAAAGATGGGCATAGGATTTATCCACAAAGTTTCCTTTGACCCAAAGCTTTGGAAAAGTTTCCCCTTTGTAAATGTGGAGGTTAGATTGTAGATTAGATGTAAATGTTCAGATAAATAACTGTAGGCCCTGAAGTCTGGATAACATCTTGGCAAATAAACTAAGCTGGTTCGGGGAATGCAGAACAAAGGAATCTGTGGTGGCTGAGGACTGATCAGTTTATACAGAATATGACAGCAAGACCATATTTATGTAGATATATGCTGTCCACTGCTTTGCTGTTCTACATTTAACTTCTGCCTGAGCTGTGGTTTATTCTTGACAAGCGTACTCCTGTCTGCATGGCTGATTTTTTTCAGTCCCCCTGTAAAGGTGGCTATACAAAACTCCAGATACAACTCTGGTGTTGTTCATGGCAATGCCACAAGCAAACATAAAATCACCTCCTTGTCCCTTCTTACTACCTTGCACTTGCTCGAGTGCAACCAGTTGCTGGAGAGCAATAGGTCAAGCTTGACACAAACAGGTCCATAGTGCTTGGAAGAACAAGGCTGTGCTGTTTCTTCTTTATCCGTGTGTATCCTTTTGTGCAAGAGACAAAATCTACACTTACAGATATTTGAAATGTAAAAAACTGATTGGGGAAAAAATCAATTTTTTTTTTTTTTTTTTTTTTCTGCAGTGTGCTGGGGAAGTATTCCTGTATAATTAATAAGGTTCTCATTAAGGTTTTTCACTTTCAAAGATTACTTTGCACAACTGCACTACTGAATGTGCAATATTGTAAATTCAAACTGGCCACAGGGAAATGAAAATAAATCACTAAACTACTCAGAATGGTCCTTACTGCTTGCAGGGATCAGGCTCAAGAAATCAAGCAGCAAACATACTCTTACCTCTTTGGGTATAAACCTCGAATAGAGTGAGTCTGGAGCAGTGTGTTAGCGTACTCTGGGAAGCAAGCTCTGCCTTCCTGATAATCGCTAATTATTATTAAAATCTATTTCTTGTAATGTTTCATTTATCTGCTTTTTGGGTTGGATGCATCAGATACTTGAGGACAACACACTCTAGGAATTCTCCTTCAGAAAAAGTAGTCGAGATTTCTTTCCTTTGTTGTGCTGGCACTTTGGGAAGACTGACCACTCCTGATCTCTGAATGATTCCTGATTCAACAGAATTAGCTCTGTAGTAACTGTGGCAACCCAGACCATAAAAAGCAGGTTATGACCTAAGGCTGAGGTTGCTCCTGAGTATTAATGGGGTGGGTTTTTTCCTTCTAGCTAAGCTATGTTAATTGGCCAAGAAAAGGAAGCAAAACAACTGTTCTTTGATTAAGACAGTGCTTGGATGTTTATATTTTACCCTGACCTAATCTCAGTAATAGGAAAAGCCCAGAAGTTGGGAACTGAAATGATAATAGTGTAAATAAATTTTGCCATTAAAGCATATTTTTTGTTGCTTCACTACAAAACCTGACCTTGAATTTCAATCTTCTCACAGGCCTGTCTTTTCAGAGACTTTGCTGTGACCAGTAGGAGTACATGAGCAGGACAAGTAGGGTGCTGGGAGTCTACAGTGAGGCATGTGGTTTGTGGTATGCAATTAGACATGACCTGCAAAGCACGTACAAGAAATTGTCATTATTTTCTCTTCTCAACTTCTTCTTGACGTGTAAAAAAAGCTTTGTTTGCTTCTTTAAATAATCTCATTAATTATCTCAGGAATACCTGTGATGCTTAGTATGTGACATTCAAGGAAAGCTTTTTGAAATGTCACGCACAAACTTTACGGGTTTATTCAATCGTTTATCATTGCACCAGGCCTTCGTCACCCTGCAGCTTCCCGGTGAAGCAGGACTTCAATGTCTGTCATCAAAAAACTCCCACTGATTAATGTAAAACAGAAACACATTCAACCATTTTGGTTCAACCGTCTTATTTCCTCTTCAGTGAGCAAATGAGGGCACAAGCCAAAATCTTTTGTCTCTATCACAGCTGAATATTGATAGGTAAGCAGGAAATAATTTTGTCAGATTGCTCCTCTCTGGAAGAAATGAAGCCACTTCTCAAATATGAGAGGCTTAGGCACAAAACAGGCACTAGGCTGCTCTGCAGTGTTAAAACTGATGTGCTTCCCAGTATATTCAGATGATCTTTTTCTAGGTCTCTGGAGACTGTAACTTCAGAAATGCAGACATTGGTGAGTTTAGGCAGCTGGTAAGCAGGAATGTTAGAGCAGGTCCCTGAAGTGGCTGGACCCTTCCAAGGGCTGTTGTGAGAAAGAAGATGTTTGCCAGTGCAGGAATTGAACTCAGAAGTGAGCCCAGTCCTCTGACCTCTGATTGCTCTTCTCTCTGTGGCAGCTGATTAGTCTCTTTCGTCTTCCCAGGTCATGTACCATTGTGCTTGAGATGGTTTGTGGAATAGCTGGCATGAGACAGTCTGCCATGAGCTTGGAAAGCCCTGTGTTGTGAATAACTCCCAGCCTGACCTTTTGTACTCAGCCAGTTACCAACAGCTGGGAAAGGTCGCATCCTCAAAGCTTTCTCTCCTTAGTTGAAGTATGTGACTGCTTTTAACTGTTTACTGGCTGAGCTAGGTGTTTTTGGCTGGCATACTGAATTGTAGGACTGTAGCAGTCACCTCGGCAGGCATCATGCAGTTGTTGGGTTTTCTTTCCTCTTTGCCTTTTCTTGGGCTGGGTTGTTCAGGGGACGGGAGTTGGTGAGCTCTGCCTCTGCTGGCCTCCCAAGGCTTTTCTGGTGCCTCATGCTGCTACAGGGCATGGCTGCTTTATCTGCTCCCATATGAATATAATGTCAGATTGAGGGCAGAGGCACAGGAGAGCAGCAGCTCTTTTTAAAGGCCATTTATAAATCTAAAGAGCTACATACTAATTTACTCAGGCAGAGTTTTTTCTGGTGGTATCAAAACCAACCCATTTAAATCATAGAATCACAGAATGGTTAGAGTTGGAAGGGACCTTGAAGATCATCAAGTTCCAACCCCCCTGCCATGGGCAGAGACACCTCCCTAGAGCAGGTTGCTCAAAGCCCCATCCAGCCTGGCCTTAAATACTTCCAGGGATGGGCCATCCACAACTTCTCTGGGCAACCTGTTCCAGTGCCTCACCACCCTCACAAGAAAGATTTTTTTCCTAATATCCAATCTAAATCTTCCTCTTCTAGTTTAAAACCATTACCTCTTGTCCTATCACTCCACTTCCTGACAGAGTCCCTCTCCTGCTCTCCTGTAGGCTCCCTTCAGATACTGGAAGGCTGCTATAAGGTCTCCCCGGAGCCTTCTCTCCTCCAGGCTGAACAGCCCCCGCTCCCTCAGTCTGTCCTCATAGGAGAGGTGCTCCATCCCTCTAATCATCTTTGTGGCCCTCCGCTGGACCTGTTCTAACAGTTCTATGTCCTTTACATTTCCTCCATATTTCCTTTACATTCCATTTTCCATGGCACCCAGCGGTAGTAACTGCCGGCCACTGCAACATGTTGCAAATACAGTGGAGCATCCGAGTCTTCTGTCATATTGCTGCTGCTGAGTAGCTCTTGTGTTTCTACCTCGAAGAGCTCCGTGTTGCTGTCATTACCTTATCTTGACTATAGAACATAGGCTTTTGGTTCTTCTTGCAAGTAAAAAGTAGCAATTCATATAGCAGAAATATTTCACTTCACTACCAAAGTGTTACTTCTGCTGATGGAACAGCAGGCTGCATTGGGCAAGTGTATGTCAGGATACAAAGATAATGTAGTACCAGCACCTAGCACTATATGCAGCCTTGTTACAGAGAAGGTCCTTTGTCCTTCAGAGCACTAATGAGGAATTCCTTTTCCCTTTCAGCTCTGGTAACGGCAACGACAACACTTGCTCAGGCAACTGATCTAGCTAAGGGAGCAGTTGTTTTGTGTGTTTCCTGGAGGCTAATGCAGTGCGACTGCTAAATCTTTACAGCTCCTTCATGTTAATGCCAAAAGAGAGAGAGTATTTGATTTTCTTAAAAAAACAAACAAGCTGACCACAAACCTTGCCTTTTGTGGTCAGCTCCTCACAAATGCCCTGGACTCTGTTCAGTTCTTTCTATTGAATAATTTCAGCATAAGGCCCTTGTGAAGTTGGCTCTAAAATGGGTTTAGTCCAAACCTTTTATTTGTTGGTAAAGAACAAGTTATAGACAGTAGATCTTTCTTTCTTGTTTAATATGTATAAGCTCCTTTTACAAGCTCTATCCAAAGAACATTCAGTTAATTACTCAGGGCATCTTGTTATTTGGAGCCACTGCTTGTAGGGGAAGTGAAACGGCTTCTTTTGAGAGTGCAAGCAGATCTTTGTGGGTGTTTTGTTCCCCACTGTACAGCCCAGCTGAGCACAGCTTGTTCCTCTCTCGCTGAGGGGAGACCCTTGCTGTGTCTGATGCTCTTGGTGCTCCAGGAATAACTGACATTAGGCAAATGGTACTTCAGGAACAGAATCAAGCAGCATGAGAGGAGAGTTAGGGTGGCTGCCAGGGCAAGGGGAGCTGAATTCTCCGCTTTCCTATCTGGCCAGTCCTTTCCATGCCAGAGTGGAGCTGGGCAGGGATGTGGAGGTGGTGCTGGCTGTCATGGGACACTATATGCTTGGGTTTTTTTTCTGAAATGGGTCATCAATGTTTCCAGATAAGTGCTGTAAGCTTGTGGTGATTCAGATCTGTTTTTCAGCATAGCTGCCAGCTGATGGTCAGCCTTTCTCCTTCCAGAAGAGCCTAGCTGTGCCCGAAAGGGCTGGCATATTGTGTTCCTGTCCCCCTTCTTTCAACCCAGGGGTACACCAGTCGAATCACATGACTTCAGGGAACAGTCAATGATCCTTCAGCGTTGGGGATCTCCGTGTCCATCCTTAGGGTGCCCAAGGAGATGCTTGCTGCAGAAGCCTGGGCATGGGCAGCAGTTAAAGAGGACTAAATATAGAGATGTCATAGGCAGGCTATGAGGGCTTCTGCCCTTTCATTATTCCTATTCATGGAATCATAGAGTGGTTAGAGCTGGAAGGGACCTTAAAGGCCATCTAGTTCCAACCCACCCTGGGCTAGGACACCTTCCATTAGACTATGTTGTGCACAGCCCCATCCAGCCTGGCCTTGAACACCTCCAGGGATGGGGCATCCACAACTTCTCTGGGCAGCTTGTGCCTGAGTCTCACCATATTCACAGTCAAGAATTTCTTCCTAATATGTAATCTAAATCTCCTCTCTTTCCATTTAAAACCATTACCCCTCATCCTATTGCTACAGTCCCTGATCAAGAGTCCCTCTCCACCTTTCCTGTAGCCCCTTTAAGGACTGGAAGGGGCTCTAAGGTCTCCCTGGAGCCTTCTCCAGGCTGAACAACCCCAACTGTTTTAGCCTGGCCTCACAGCAGAAGTGCTCCAGCCCTCTGATCATCATCGTGGACCCCTCCGGACCTGCTCCAACAGGTCCATGTCCTTCTTACGTTCCTAATCCCCTGCTACAGTTTGGGAACCTTCATGCTGCCGGAGCACCGTAACAGCTCCTCTGCCTCCCTCATCCTCTGGTGTTGAGCCTGAGGAGCTGGACAGAGGAGGATTCTATGATTCTATGATTCTTGTGGCTGCCCACAGACACCAGCCTCCCGCGGCAGCCCCAGGCTGGCCTGGCTGGGTTGCTGGCAGCCAGGTGCTGCCATGGCCTGCAGACACGCAGGTGACCAGCCTGTGTGGCCCACGTGCTGCGGGCACAGGAGGCGAGAACTTCTTTTCCTCACACATAACCATACAAAGTGGAGGCTTAATGTTAATCCCCTGTAGTGCTGCCGCAGGAGCTGCCTGTTAGGACCGTGGCAGGGCAATTAGAGCCGGGTGATTAGGGAGGGAATGGTTGGCTCCACTCTGGTGCTGAGGGAGCGCCTGGTCTCCTGCGGAGGGAGCGGAGCTGGGCCTGGGACCAAGTCTGGGCTTTGGGTGGACACGCGGGACAGAGGGAGGGATCCCTGGGCTGGTTTCCATTCTCAGCGTGAACAAGTGTGGGTCAGTGGCCAGGGCCGGAGCCTGTGGGACAGGAACCCACACGCGGCCATGCCCTGTGGCCACCAGTCCCTTCCCTCCTCAGAGGGCGGCCCAGTGCTCCGGCCCGGGCCCCGCACCACACAGAGCCATGGCCTCCCTGGCCACTGCCAGGTGTCGCCCGTACCACGCAGAGCCATGGCCTCCCTGGCCACTGCCAGGTGTCGCCGGCACCACGCAGAGCCGTGGCCTCCCTGGCCACTGCCAGGTGTCGCCGGCACCACGCAGAGCCATGGCCTCCCTGGCCACTGCCAGGTGTCGCCGGCACCACGCAGAGCCATGGCCTCCCTGGCCACTGCCAGGTGTCGCCGGCACCACGCAGAGCCATGGCCTCCCTGGCCACTGCCAGGTGTCGCCGGCGCTGTGCCCTCAGGGCACATTGGCTCTTTCGCTGTGCCCTCAGGGCACATTGGCTCTTTCGCGGCAGAAGGAAGGAAGCAGCCAACAGCAGCCACGGTTGCCTCTCTGTAAATAGCAAACCAAGTGACCTAATTCAGCGAGCAGCAGCTCCTGGGAGGCGTCCCTCAGCAGGCTCCATGGCGGGCCCCGCTGCAGCTGACTCATCACTTCCAGCGCGGCAGAGATTGGAGCTTTTGGGCCCCAAGGATTTCACTCCTCCTTTATTAATTTTAAATTGATTAAAATGAATTTTTAAAATAGCAGGAGAGACTTGCCTAAAGAAATGGTTATAAAAAAAAAAAAGAAGGAAATAGTCTGTGGGAGTTAACAGTGTGCTTAACAATCTCTGGCTCATAGAGCTGTGAGCACCCACTGCAGCTTGGAGGAGCCTTATGTCTGATATTCCATCCGGGTGGATTAGCAGTGACAGGATTAATCCATCATTATTATAAAAAAGTGATAATTATAAGCTGTCCTTGCTTATGCCCAGCGCAGACCCACCAGTGTCCTCATCCACGGCAAGATGGTCTTACAGGCTTCTGCTCTCAGCTACAAGGCTTTGCCCAAAAGTCAAGATCTCCCAGAGAATTGCATCCCTGCGGGAGCATCCTGTTCTCTCCCAGCATCACCCAGTGTCTGACACATCTTCATATGGTCCAAAGACTCCCTGGGGTAGCCTGTGGGATGTCTGGTACCAGAACAGGCTGTCGGGTTCTCTGCTCAGCCTCCATGTAAGGGTGCCAGAGCGAGTGTAGGCAGTAACTGATGGGTGGAGGATCCTTTTTCCCTGCTGTCAGAGGGCAGTGACAAATGAGCTTTTCCCCAGGGCCATTCTCACTTGCTGCTCCTGGCCTGACTCTGACAGGTGGAAGCTGCCTTACAGTGTGAAACAGGATTTCTGTCCCTTGTGATTTCTGTCTGCTCCAACGGAACTGCACAAGTCAAGGTTATGCAGTTATTTAAAGCTTTTCCTTCTGCCTCTCCACTTTCACAGTGCTGAGGAGGTGAGTGCCATGTACCATCCATCCAGCAGCTCAGGGACACTTAAGCCACCTGAGCCAGCACTATCAAGGAACCTTCCGTGCATGGTGGACTCCAGGATGTAGGAATCCCCTTCTTGGAGACTACAGAAACAGAGTTGAAGCCCTCTCCACACTGGGAATTGTTCCTGAAGGTTCATCCACAGGATTCCATCCATCCCTCAGCATCCCACCTGCTGCTTTGGAGAGGGAAGGTGGGCAATGACGCTCACCTCCATGGTGCTGCACTGCATGAAAGCAGTGCAGGGTTTGGTCCTAACCTGTCAGTAGGGATTGTTCTCCGTTCCAAGGAAGGCCAGGCCTAGCTCAGACAGTGTAAACAGTAGATTAATTGATAAAACTTTTTGTCCAGTGAATGAATAAAAACAAATGAAAAAAAAAAAAAAAAAGAAAATGAAAAAAGGCAGGTGGAAAGCTCTGTGGTACTCCAGAGAAGACAGAGCAGGATGATGAGTGGAATCAAGGAGCAGAAAATGCAATTCAGCTGAAGATAATGAAGCAGCAGGTTTTGTCAGACCCTTTTATGTCTGTCTAAAAAAAGAGACCTGCTCTTTCTGTGAACTAAAGAACGAAAATACAAAAAAAGCAGAAAACCTCTGCAAAAACAATTTGACACGCACTATTGATTGAAGTAATGGAGCAAGCAGGTTCTAAGAAGTTGCATAAAAACATCTTTGGTCTGCTTTAAAAATCACTCTAAAAGATACAGTGATATTACTCATATGCTGTTCACCTAACTGTCTCTTCTCATCTCTAGGTCTCAAAAGCTGAACTGCTTTAAATCCACATGCCAAAGCAGAACCTATTTTTCCTGACTGTGCTGTGAGCTCAGCTATCATTCTTGCCTGAAATGCTGTAGAGCAGATATTGCTATGGAAGAGTTCCTGTTCATCTGCTTCAGCATCAAGTGCAGTCAACTGGGATGACTGGAGAAGCCCATCTCTTTCCCTCATCCTCTGCTGCCAGGTAGGATGAGTTCTTTCTTAGGTCTTAATGTCCCACAGTCAGCAGCAGAACTTTGTTCCGAGTGGGTCACCACTTCTTTGATTTGTTCTCTTTGGCTTCACATTGTAGACCTATGAAAGATTACAAAGGACCGATTTATTTTGGACAGCTTGCAGATAGATGTTTTATCTGGGACTGGCCTTTGTGTAGGTTTTAACATGTTTGGGGTTGCTTACTTACAACCAAGGTGCTTTCCAAGTTAATTAGTACTAACAAATTCCTTCCTGTGCTTTAATAGACTCAGAGTTAGTGTTTTATTCAAATCAGGAGATTATTAAGTAGGGTAAGAAGAACACGGGATTACAGAATGCTCTTGCTTCATTCATTTTGTCAATTGCAGCTTTAGTTTTAATTATTTATAACACATCATAATGTACTAGTTAATTTACAGTAGCATATTTCTGTACAGTCATTAAATTAGTGACATGAGACTTACTGCAGCACTTGCTGTTTACTTTTTGCTGAGTAATATACATGTTAATTATGTGCATATTTGAATGGCTTTAAAATATATATGTAGACTCAGCTGGAGGGTTAAGGTGTTTTAGACTTGCTTGTTCTTCATGTGGTTAAAAATAGTGTCATCTAAGACCTGATCCTAAAGAAGTACACGAAATCAGCATGACTATTCGTGGAAGGAAGGTTCTGGCAATGTGAAATTCTTTCAGTCTGTTTAGAGCCAGGCCATAGCCAGCAGACATATTTCAGTGTTTTAAGGGCAATATTATTGTATAAGGTTATCTCATTCCTATTTCATTCCAGTTAAAAGAATGCCTCTCTGTCCCATATGAGCTGCTGCAAACTCAGTTCAAACTCTGCTGCTGTTAATGATGAGCAGAGGTGTAAAGGTTGGAGAAGTTCTGGGACCTGAAATGTGATTTTGACAAAAGCACTTTTTGCTGTCAGATTCACAAGGCAAACAGACTTGAAAATAGAGAAAATATTTTTTCACTTTTTTTTTTTAAGTTTTATCGCTCAGCTGTGCTATTTGTAGTAGTAGTAGTAGACATAACATTTGCAGAAAGAAGTGTGACAGATCCATTCAGTTGGCAATACTAAGTTTCTCTGTATTGATACCACATCTTGCCAACAATTCCTATCCTGTGGTAAAAGTTGTGTGTAGTTACCTAACGAGACAACTGGCTGTCTTCGTTCTCAATTTCCATTTTTTCAAGCAGGAGATAAGACATGCCCAGCTATGCCAGAAATTAAAACAACCCAACAGGTCCATTCATGTTTGGTGAAAATGCTGCTACATATTCTTAGAGCAAAACAATTACATTGTTTGTATTGTCACAGATTCCGCTATTTAGTAGTAATAGCTGTCAAGCATCAAAAAAACCCTACAACAAAACAAACAGAAAAAAAACCCCAAGGATATTCTTCCTGGCAAGCTCCCTCCCTTACTCCCTATTTTGCTTCTTTTAGCTCCAGGCTAATGATACTGCTGCTGAAACAAGCGTGATTCACCCCCTCCAGCTATACCAGCAGCCTGCCTTCTAGGGTTTGGTTCTCCTAGTCACTCTCTTACAATGCCCTACTATGAAACATGCCTAATCAGTGCTTTCCTGTAGTAACCACACAGCCTAAGGATAGCAAGGACTGGCTGGATAAACAGAGCTCGAGGGTCTTTGCCCCTCAAAATTCAGCATATATAAATAGGACACGTCAAGTCATTGAGCTGCATTTTCTTTCTCCCCGAGACTTTTCTGGAGGAACACAGAGACTTTTCTGTTGAGTCACACAGCTCTGGCCGGGCTCCGCATGACTGAGGGGTGAGTTGCACCCGACGCTGTCACACAGGAGGTGGTTATGGAGACTGCCGAGAACACAGCCTCCTTTTGCCTCCTGTTGGAGGAGGGGTCAGGGTGTGAAGCTTTGCCACAAAATCACACCTGGCATTTACACGGGCATCCCAACCTCTAGCCTCCCTCTTCCACAGGTCAACTCAGCACACAGGTTTTCCAGAAAGTATGTGACTGAGTAAACTCCACAGGGTGGGTGGTGGCTCTCGAAATAAACCCTGCCAGGGAAGAGCACTCAGTGGAGATGGGCTAGGGTGATGGGATGCTTGGAGAGTAATGCAAAGAAGCTGACTTTATCTCACTGTGGAGGGGACAGAAGGGTGATCTTTGAGATAAACAGCTATCAACAGCTGAATGGATCAAGCAGTGGTGTAAATATCTCCCTGAGTTAGCCAGACTGGCATAGCAAGGGGGATTATGTGGCTCAGCCCAGCCTAGGGTAAAAAATCTGAACTAGCAGAGGAATTTCAAAGAGAGCAATGGGCTTGAACAGGCATCAACCCATGTAATTTGTGCCTAGGGACACCCAGTGTCACAGTGGTAAGTGTACTGTGGGTATGGGAATCACACGGGTATGGCTGCTTTGTCAGGAAGTGTAGTGACAGGACAAGGGGTAACGGTTTTAAATTGGAAGAGGGGAGATTTAGATATTAGGAAGACGTTCTTTACTGTGAGGGTGGTGAGGCACTGGGACAGGTTGCCCAGAGAAGTTATGGCTGCCCCATCCCTGGAATTATTTAAAGCCAGGCATGATGGGGCTCTGAGCAACCTGCTCTAGTGGGAGGTGTCCCTGCCCATGGCAGGGGGGTTGGAACTCGATGATCTTTAAGGTCGCTTCCAACTCTAGCTACTCTATGATTCTATGACTGGAAAGTGTATTGCAATTGTGAACTCATGTTTGTATTGTGTTTTCAGTCATCACCATATCTCTGAGAGCCTGATGCCCATTTATGGACATGACCCTTCCCCAGGAAAACTCTAGAAAGGTATTTGCTTAAGTCCCCACAGAACTAATGTCCAAGGTAAGATTTGGCCCATGGTATTTTATGACACCATCTTGTAAATAATTTTGCTTCTAAGCATAAAGGTGTGGGGAATAAAAAATTCCAGAGCTCCAGATGGAGCAAAGCCTGTTGTTATGATGTGCTGTACAGCATGAGATGTGGTAGGGATGAGCTGCCTTCGTTGTTGAAGAAGAGCATATTCCGACTGGAACACAAAGTTCACAAGTGGACAGTGAAAATTATTTTTATAGTGGCATCTTTGTTTCACACACGTCCATCCAGATAAACAGGACTCTATTGCTTGGTCAGTAACAGATTCTTCGTGATTTAGTCTTGCTGATTTTTACACTGTTAGCATCAAACTGCTGGTGGCCTGTGGTTTCTCATCGTTGCTTGTGCACCACAACCATTTGGTACTGGGTTAGTAAAAATGAGCCATGCTTGAAAGCTGGTTTCACATGCTCTGCCTGTCATCCTGGCCCTCAGAGCACAATGCCTGTGCCGCTCATTAGCAGCTCAGTGACTCTCTGGGCTTGTACTAGAGATGCAGAGAGACAGCCAGCACTGACTATATGGATGGAATAATAATTTATTACAATATTGTCCTCTCTGTTCTCCTATTAGGGAGAAAACAGCAACGGTTATTTGTGCAAACAATTCAACACAAACTTAGTCAGGACTTTGTTAATCTGTGCTGGGAGACACAGTCCTTTGGTGGCAGTTGGTTTCCCACATGTCTTTAAAGAATGCATGCATGTGTGTATACATGAAGAAAGGCAGAAAATAATTGACAGAATTACTCCTTTTCTTTTTTGTTTCTAATTTGGTCATTAGGGATTTGTTAGAAGGCCCTAAGGAGGGTAAGGAAACCTCACCAGAAGCAACACCCACGTGCAGGTACCAAATGCCTCTGTGCACCTGAATTCAATTGATTTAAAGAAGCTGAATTTAAAATGCACTAGAGAACAAACTGGGGCCAGCTGGAGGATTTCCTGTAAGAGAAAGGAGAAGTCTAGGGAGGCAGCAGGCAGAAGCACTGAGCTGTGATGCATTCCTTCTGGTTATAGGTAGTGTATCTGGAAGGAGGGGAATGTGACTGTCTTGGCCATTTAGCCTAGTGACCTCTCACAGTTAAGTTTTCTTTCATCTAGCGTTCAAAATTATGGAGCAATTTATATATATAGTTAAAAATATATGTGCATATATGGGAGTAGGTTAACTAAGTATTTGTTATAAAGGGCTCCAGAAACACTGTGTTTTTGTCTCTGAGCCTAAAGAGAAGGAGCAGAAGATACAGAGAAACTTGGGTGAGGATCCTGGGAACTGGGAGTTTGGGGGAGTTGGAGGTGGCTGTAGGGGTTTTCAGTAAGAGCCCTTGCTACTGGGATGCTGCTGCCAACAGGCATGCGTGTGGCACGGTGCAGCCCCTGCCCTGTTTTGTCGAGCCTCGCCTCATCCCCCCACGGTATGGGAGGGTTGGGGTACCCAGCCACAGAATTATGGGGAGCCAAGCCTGAGGTACCAGCCCCGCTCACGTACAGCGGCGATAATGGCAGGTGGCACTCAGCTCCATCAAACACCTCCTCATAGGTTTGACTATCTCACAGACTTTTAAAGTTGCTAGGTTTCCAGTATTTCCTTTAGCAGGCACTAACAAGAAAGCTTCTTTAAGTTAAGTAAAAATGCATTTAATTTAGTACTTATCTTGCAGTCTCAATCTCGTCATGCCTCTAATTTTAATGTAGGCTGAGTCATTTTCATCCCACTGCTTTAAAATCAGGCTATGGAGCGTGGTCTTGTTCTGGTATGTTTGGGAAGTAGAACAGTTTTTCTCTCTCTTAGTCAGATCTGCCCTGCCAAGCTTCTATCACTCAGTGCTCTTAGATATAAAAATAACAGATAGCTGGGAATGATTTGCAGAGTTAGTTTTATTACTGTAAGCAAAGTTGAAATGTGAAGGATGCCAGCTTACGTTATGTGGATTGATTTATAAAAATAAATTAAATGAAAGTATTGGTCCCAATGAAAAATTTAACTTTGTTTTGACATAATTCCTTGGGGAAGAATTTGCATTGTGTATGCGTTATGGTAATTACACAGTACTTGTTTTCTCTCTTTATCTATGGCCATTCTCCTGTCTACTTGTCAACCCTCCTCTGAGGCTGTGGTTGTTAATGTAAGGGACTATATTGTTCCCTAATCTTGAAAATAGCTGATTTGGTTACAGCTTGAGACGGGCTTTTGGCAGGGAAAATGTAGGTGAAACAGGTGTAGTCTAGCAATGCTATAAACTACTGGAAACAATTGTCTTTCAAAGCCTTGACAATAGGTAGAGCTGTTCCAAATGTTGTATCTGCAAGTATGTATCCCTGTATGTACAGGGAGAGAAAACAGAAAACACAAGGGGAATGCCACAGTGCATGTGTGATTGTAGCAGATCTAAAATAGTTCACTCCTGGATCCACAGTTTAGGAAGAACATAGTAAAACTCAAGTGTGTGTGTGTTTGTTTGTTTTTTCTGAAAAAAATATTTTACTGAAAATGGGACAAACCTGGGATTTCAGGGCTGAACAAGCTTGATCTGGTTGTGAATCCAAGGTGATGTGACTTTGGATTCTCAGGCTGGTTTCTTCATCTGAATTTGAATTAAAGCAGTGACTGATTTTTGGATTTTAAACTTTTTTCTCTTTGCCTTGAGTTAATTTGAACTTGAGTTCATTGGACTGACGTCTTCAGAAAACGTGGTTTGTAACAGAAAGGAATGCACTGTCGTTCTACCAGCCTGTGGAGGGCTGTTTCACCTGTTGGTCTGTAGAAAGTCACAGTGTTCCACCTGGAACAGGGGCTGTTGTGCTTAGTTGTTGGTGCTGTACTGGCAGAAGGAGATGGATGGAAGCTGTGTGATGAGCCCTGGGGCTCAGCTGTGTGATTGTGATGTTCCTGCCAGGCTGGTGCAAGTTTCACCTCCTAATGTTATGGGCCAAAATCCGTACTTGACTTGAAGTGAAGCCTGGTGAGGACTTGCATTATTTCTGCTATCAAACAGGCATTAAAGATCACTGCTGACTCTCATTTATGTGTCAATTTGCACAACCAAATAACCTCTGGTTTGCTAGGCTGCTCTTGATGAGGCTCAGGGATAGTCCTTGCTTGCAAGGGCAGGCTAGCAATTGTTATCTGCCTTAGTGGAAACAATGTATCTTTTAAATGGGAAAAGATAACTTGTTTTTAGTTGGCTTTATTAGTTTTTCTAGCTTTTGGGTAGTGTCAAACCCAATTTACTGGTCTGCTGGGTGGAAGTAAAGCTTCTTACAATGGTGAAGAAATCCAATACATTATTCAGTAGGGGGAGTTGTTTGTTTTGTACATAAGTCACTATCCGCTATCTGCTTAAGAAGTTGTTTTGCTTGGAAAAAAAAAGTGCTGAAAATATTATGTATAATTCTATTTTTCACAGAATGATGGTGTATAAGCGACACAAAAGGGTGACAGGAGGCTTTCTATTACCCTACAGGAAGCCACACCAGGATTAAAGTTTCTAGTGTAAAGGGAAGTCATATTTTGCCTCACTGAGGCTTCTTTCTCTTCATTGCTGAAACATTACTGTAAATAGAAAGCAAGCTCCACATGCTCACCAAGGAGAGAAAAATGCACCTTGTACCTTTAGGCATCAGCTTTGGTTCGCTTTGCTGCTAGGTGGACCAAAGGTTTCACTGCACTGCCTTGCTACCACTTGGCTTTCCAAAAATCCTTGCTCTGAGATGGTCCCGTCACCCTGCACCCACCCATGGGAGTCTTGGTCCCCCCAGGAGGACCTGTGAACTCGCTGCGTGCCTGTGTGTGCTCTTTGCCTATTTCAAGCCCAGTCCAAGGAATTAACTAAGACTCTCCTGACTTTCTGCCAGCTGCTTGCCCTGGTGTTCAGCCTGCACACAAGGCTGCTGGTGGGAATCTCTGGTGGTTATTTGTGTTCCTGGAGACTGCAGGATCTGCACCAAAGACCAGGCCTGCTGGACCAGCCCCTGGACAAATGCAAAGCAGGAAACAAATGCAAGCAGTTGTGGGAGATGTTTGTGCATTGTTTGCTTGCTTGCTAGTTGAGAGCTGGGCTAGGGTGATAGGTCTCCTCTTGCAATAGCTGTATCATCTGGCCATGCCTTTCAGTCGTTTACAAGCAGGTGTCAGCCATTGAAACAGGCTGTGTGTCATTGCCGGTTCCCTAAAAGCTTCCACCTGTAAAAGCTACTTCTCTATTTCTAGATACTGGTTTACTTGCCATTTTTAAAATCCTTGCACAAATGGATATCCAGCCAGCGAGGCAGACACAAGCTTGCATGTTAACTGAATTTCCTTCCCTAGAGATAGCTGGAACACTCCATGCTCAATATGGGATGCAATAGGCAGCATTCTTGTGAAATGAGGTGGATTATATATGTATATATAGGGAGCATATAGCAACACTGACTAATGTCACCTGTCAGGTGCCTTCTAAAGGACAAGGTGAAGCTGAGTGTTTGTAATATATGCAGATAGATTAGCCTCAACTTCTTCATGGCTTCAGTGCAGCAGTAGAAAGGGTGCTATCAGAAACACCACTTCAATATTGAAGATAAATTTATTATAACAAATGTAGGCTAAAATAAAGGAACACAACCTATTAAAAGGCAGACAAAGGTGGATCCTGTGAGTAGTGGGTGTCAGGGCAGGGCTTCAAGTAGGTGGTCCCTTTGCACCACATGCATAACTAGATTTGGCTTCTAGATAATTAAGCCAAAACTTTTTGCTATTTCGGAGTTCAAAAGCCTTAAGTTTTTTGAAAGCGAATTCACCATTTGCAATGTAACTAGTAAAAATGCTGACCATTTGGGGTGTTTTTAGGGTATTTCATTTCTGTCTAGTTATGTAGTATGCACATTTATACTAGCCAGTTAAATTCATTGGAGTCTTGAGATCAGATATCTTTTCTTACCTGTCTCTTCCATTGAGCTTTCTTTAAGATTGCAAAACCTTCCTACAGAATAAAGACTTTTCCCATGGGATAGCAAAAAAAAAAAAAAAAAAAAAAAAAAAAAAGTTGTAGTTTTTTTCTTCGCAAACCCCAAACCCCA